>AWOL01S0014696.1:0-15557 GCA_000715115.1 Nicotiana otophora
ATATTTGATTGTAGGCATAGAGATGTAACATTTCATGCGCATTTGACATACTTTATCAGTGTTAGGTTTAAATTGTTGAATTTGAAAGCATGCCTAAATTTATGTACTGTGAACGAGCTGAATATGGAAATTTCTCTAAGCTATTGCTCTCATTGTCTTTGTTATTTTTGTCTGGTCATTATTCTAATTTTTGACTGTATCCTTCTGAGCTCGTGACTGCTTTCAGCCCAAGGTTAGTCATGTTACTTATTGAGTACATTGGGTCGGTTGTACAAATACTGCACTCTGCACTTCGTGTGCAAATCCAGGTACATCTGGACGCAGTGATCGCTAGAGTATTGACTGTACCTGTTCGGAGACTTCGAGGTAGCTGCTTTGACGTCCGCAGACCTTGACTCTCCTTCCTTTCATTTTTATTCAGTACTGTTCTATTTTCTCAGACAAGGTTACTAGAGTTTTAGACTATGTTGACATCAGTAGCTCATGTACTCGGTGACACCAAGATTTTGGGAAGGTTGTAGAAGAGATACAATTGTTTTTATCAGTTATTTATGAGATTTTCCACTATTGAGCTTTTTAAATCATGTTTTAATTCAAATGCGTAGTTGTTATGTGATTGTCGGCTTGCATAGAAATCTGTTACGCGCCGTCACGATAGGTTGGGATTTCGGGTCGTGACAAGTTGGTATCAGAGCACTAGGGTACTTAGGTCTCTCGAGTCATGAGCAGGTTTAGTAGAGTCTTGCGGATCCGTACGGAGAACGTCTATTGTTGCGGCCAAATACACATGCAAGTATACGCGGTCGTCAAGTAATAAAGTGATAAGATAGAGTGTCAAACCCGCGAGGACTTGTGATTAACTATTAACTAAATTAGACTATCCTAATTATCTAAACAAAAGTTAAACCTAGAAGTATATGTCTACGATCTAATTAAACTAAAAAGAAAATAAATAATGAACTCTGAACAAAGGAAGTGCAGATTTTTATATTATCAATGTAATGAAAACGATCCAGGGTTATGAGCATTCCTATTGTATTCTTCAATTGGATTGGCTAACTAATGCATCTAGCTTATTGGTTGACAGGGTTAATATTGCTCATAAGAATCAGTCGAGTTCTTACTCGCCTATTCAAGCTAACCTAATGCCTATATGTCTATGGAGTTACAACAAGCAAGAATGCACTTATAATTCCTGTACATCAACCAAGCAAGGCAATTGGATATATGTCTATCCTAACTGCGAATCAGTTCCCTGATTCCCAGGTTCAAGAACTTGCTCTACTCAATCCTATGTGCAATCTAGAATTTTCACTTTCGAGTTCAATTCTAGATTCATAGATAGTATTCAATTGGTGATCAAGCAATCAAATAAATAAGCGCGAGATTGAATAAATAAATCAAATATGATAAATCACGAAAGAAAAATCAATATTCGAATAACAATAGTCATGAAAGAACCACAACCCTAGAACGTGAAGTTTAGCTCCACGTAGACACGGTATCCAAACAACAAATCATACAAAGAAACATAAAACTGTCATGACCCAAAAACAATAATCGTGATGGTGCCTATCGTGGAACTAGGCAAGCCAATTACTCAACTATTCCAACATAACCAAAAGCTTTGAAAAAAATACGGAAGCAGTTAATATTTAAGGAAACCCTTTGAAAATAGAAATAAATACGCAACCCAATACAACCATCTCTCCCAAACCCGGGGTGTCACCGAGTACATGAGCATCTACAATGGAAGATAGTCTAATACAATGTCTAAAGAGTAAAAATTGAAATACAAGTAAAGATAACGAAGGAGGGTCAAGGTCTGCGAACGTAATGCAGCTATCTCGAAATCTCCCAAGATCCTGACTCCACACTCAGCAGCCGCCGTGACTGGAAGCACCTGGATCTGCACACGAGGTGTAGGGTATAGCGTGAGTACAAGCAACTCAATAAGTAACAAATCCAAACTTTGGACTGAAAGTAGTGACGAACTCAACCGACACAGTTCAATATAGAAGTAACAGTGCAGAAATGTAGGCATGCTTTCAAGTTCAGCAGATAAACTCAAAACAATAAAATAGATCAAATCTGAATGATAAGAAGAATATAACTTCTCTACTCCTACATGTCAATGTACATGCTGTATGTGATGAACTATGATGTCAGCCTCATGTGCTCACACTCTCATTTGCTCAATCACTCAGTACTGTATATGGCCAACCCGGCACAGGGAAGATCCATCCCGGAATATGTATAGTGACTAACCATCAGTCACCTAGTACTGAGTAGGGCCAATCTAGCCCGTGGGGAAGATCCATCCCTAGGTATATAATGCTTCGGACAAGATCCATGTCCAGGGAAGATCCATCCCTCAATATAATCAACCGCGCTCACTGGGGAGGGGGGGTGCAGACTCCAGAGGGGCTCCTTCAGTCCAAGCGCTATCATAAATCAGTATAACCGCTGCGACGTGCAGCCCGATCCCATAAATATCACTCATAGTCAGGCCTTCGGCCTCACTGAGTCATCAATCTCTCCAGTCTCTCTCACGGGCTCACCATGTCAATGAAACTAGCCCGAAAACAATGATATGATGCATCAATAAATAACAAGAGAGACTTAGATATGATATAAAATGAATGAATATGAGTGATTACGAAATATCAATGAAATGAGTAAGATAACAGCAAGAAACGACCACTATGGGTCCTAACAGTTTAGGCATATAGTCTAGACATGATCTCTAGCATGTTTAACAGCTTAATTACTTTATCACATGATGAAAACATAGACATCAACAAGATAAGTCCACTATACAGTGCCATGGAATCAACCATGCCACAATTCTCACGGTGCACGCCAGCACGCCCGTCACTTGCCATGTGCGTCACCTCAACACCAATAATATAACATATTTTTCGGGGTTTCAAACCCTCAGTGTCAAGTTTAGAAGTGTTACTTACCGCAATCCGAGCAAATCCCTACTCCAATATGCCTTTGCCTCGCAAATCGATCTCCAAATGACCCGAATCTAGCCACAAATGGTACAATACAATCAACACGGGCTAAAGGAATCAATTCCACAAGAAATTATTAAGTTATAACTCAAAAATCTGAAATTGGTTCAAAACTGTCCCGGGGCCCACATCTCGGAATCCAACAAAACTCACAAAATCCGAAAGCCCATTAAACCACGAGTCCAACCATAAACTTTTTATCAAAATCCAACACCCAATCGTCACCTAAATCCCCCAAATCAACTCTCCAAATCCCTAGCCTCAAACTCCCAAATTACACCTCAAAAACACCCAAACTAGGTGGAAAATCAATGGGGATACAAGATTATTGATAAAAAACAATCGCCCTAGTCCGAGCTCAAAATGTTTGAAAATGAAGAAAATCGCGAACCCTTATGTTTTTAATTTTGCCCAGCAAAACCGCTTCTGCGGTTCACTTGACCGCATCTGCGCCCTTTCACGCCTCTGCGGCGCTGTGACGGGACGTCCGCTTCTGCGAAGCTGCCTCACCAAGCGCCCATGAGCTTCTGCGATCCAATACCCGCATCTGCGGACATGCAGGTGCAGAAAGGACCTTGCACCTACGACCTCTGCCAGCTTCCTACTTGACCGCTTCAGCGATCCCTTTCTCGCTTCTGCGAGCTCGTATCTGCGGTTCCCAATCCGCATGTGTGATTACACCAGAAGTTGCAAATCTTCAGCAAATCTTCAACTTCAAACGTCGTTCCGAAATTCATCTGAAATCAACCTGAGGCCCCCGGGACCTCAACCAAACATACCAACAAGTCATTAAAACATCATACGAACTTAGTCAAACCCTCAAATCTCCTCAAACAACATCAAAAACACGAATCGCAAATGGATTCAAGCCTAATGAACTTTGAATTTCTAAATTTCTACAACCGGCGCCTAAACCTATCAAATCACGTCTGATTGACCCCATTTTTTTTACACAATTCACAAATGACACCACGGAACTACTCCAACTTTCGAAATCGGAATCGACCCCGATATCAAAAAGTCCACTCCTGGTCAAACTTCCCAAAAATTCAACTTTCGCCATTTTAAGCCTAATTCAACTACAGACTTGCAAATCACAATCCGGACATACTCCTAAGTCCAAAATCACCTAACGGGGCTAACGGAACCATCAAAATGCAAATCCAGGGTCGTTTACACATAAGTCAATATCCGGTCAACTTTTCCAACTTAAGCTTTCCATTATGAGACTAAGTGTCTCAATTCATTCCGAAATCTCTCCGAACCCGAACCAACTAACCCGATAAGTCATATAACAGCTATACAACACAAAAAGAGCAGTAAATTGGGGAACGGGGCTATAACTCTCGAAACGACCGATCGGGTCGTTACATCCTCCCCCTGTTAAATAAACGTTCGTCCTCGAACTGGTCTAAAAACATACCTGGAGTCTCAAATAGGCGTAGATATCCGCTCTGCATCTTCCGCTCGGTCTCCTGAGTAACCTCCTCCACGGACTGACCTCTCCACTGCACCTTCACTGAAGTTATATCCTTTGACATCCACTTCCGAACCTGCCGATCCAAAATGGCCATCGGCTCCACGTTGTAAGTCAAATCACCATCCAACTGAACTGTGCTGAAATCCAAAATATGAGACGGATCGCCAACATACTTTTGGAGCATAGAAACATGAAATACTAGATGCACACCCGACAAACTAGGTGGCAAGGCAAGCTCGTAAGCCACCTCCCCAATCCTCCGAAGCACCTCAAACGGCCCAATGTACCGAGGGCTCAACTTCCCCTTCTTTTCGAACCGCATAACACCCTTGATGGGTGAAACCTTCAGCAGGACATTCTCCCCAACCATGTAAGCAACATCACGGACCTTCCTGTCGGCATAACTCTTCTGTCTGGACTGCGCCGTGTGAAGCCGCTCCTGAATCAATTTAACCTTGTCCAATGCATCTTGAACCAAGTCAGTACCCAATAGCCTAGCCTCTCCTGGCTCGAAACAACCCACCATAGATCTACACCATCTCCCACACAAAGCCTCATACGAAGCCATCTGAATGCTCGACTGGTAGCTATTGTTGTAGGCAAACTCCGCGAGTGGTAGAAACCAATCCCAAGAACCCCCAAAATCAATAACACAAGTGCGTAGTATGTCCTCCAATATCTGAATGGTGTGCTCGGACAGTCTGTCCGTCTGAGGGTGAAATGTTGTGCTCAACTTAACCTGGGTGCCCAACTCTCGCTGCACTGCTCTCCAGAACTGTGATGTAAACTGCGTGCCTCGATCTGAAATGATGGACACGGGCAAACCGTGAAGACGGACCATCTCTCGGATGTAAATCTCAGCCAATAGCTCTGAAGAATAGGTAGTACCAACTAGAATGAATTACGCAGACTTGGTCAGCCGATCCACAATCACCCAAATAGCATCGAACTTCCTCAAAGTCTGTGGGAGCCCAACTACAAAATCCATGGTGATCCGCTCCCACTTTCACTCTGGAATCTCTAACCTCTGAAGAAATCCACCCAGTCTCTGATGCTCATACTTCACCTGCTGATTATTAAGGCACCGAGCTACAAATCCCACTATATCCTTCTTCATTCTCCTCCACCAATAGTGCTACCTCAAGTCCTAATACATCTTTGCGGCACCAGGATGAATGGAATACCACAAATTGTGGGCCTCCTCAAGAATCAACTCACGTAGCCCATCCACATTGGGCACACAAATCCGACCCTGCATCCTCAATACCCCATCATCCCCAATAGTCACATCTCTGGCATCACCATGCTGAACTGTGTCCTTAAGGACAAGCAAATATGGATCATCATACTGACGCTCTCTGATGCGATCATATAAGGAAGACCGAGAAACAACACAAACTAGAACCCAACTGGGCTTTGAAATATCCAATATTACGAACTGGTTGGCCAAAGCCTGAACATAACTGCAAGAGGTCTCTCTCCCATGGGAATGAATGCAAGACTACCCATACTCACTTCCTTTTTACTCAAGGCATCGGCCACAATATTGGCCTTCCCGGGATGATACAAAATGGTGATATCATAGTCCTTTAGTAGCTCCAACCATCTCCACTGCCTCAAATTTAGATCTTTCTATTTGAATAAGTGGTGGAGGCTCTGATGATCCGTAAATACCTCACAAGACACACCGTAGATATAATGCCTCCAAATATTCAATGAATGAACGATGGCAGCTAATTCCAAATCATGAATAGGGTTGTTTTTCTCATGAGGCTTCAACTAGCACGAAGCACAAGCAATTACTCTACCCTCCTACATCAAGACACACCCAATACCGATCCGAGAAACATCACAATATACTGTATACGAGCTTGAAGCTGAAGGCAAAACTAGAACTTGAGTTGTGCTCAAGGCAGTCTTGAGCTTCTAAAAGCTCTCCTCACACTCATCCGACTACCTGAAAGGAGCACCCTTTTGGGTCAATCTGGTCAAAGGCAATGCAATAGACGAGAAGCCCTCCACGAAGCGATGATTATAACCGGCCAAGCCAAGAAAGCTCTGAATCTCTGTAGCTGAGGACAGTCTGGGCCAACTCTAAACCGCTTCTATCTTCTTCGGATCCACCTGAATACCCTCACTGGACACCACATACCCCAAGAATGCCATTGAGCTGAGCCAAAACTCACACTTGGAGAACTTGGCATAAAGCTTCTCCTCCCTCAACTGTTGCAACACAATCCTTAAATATTGGGCATGCTCCTCCTGGCTACGAGAGTACACTAGGATATCATCAATGAACACTATGACAAATGAGTCCAGATAAGGCTGAAATACACTGTTCATCATATGCATGAACGTTGCTGGGGCATTGCTCAGCCCAAAAGACATCATAAGGAACTCATAATGACCATAACAGGTTCTGAATGTTGTCTTTAGAATATTCGCTATCCGAGCATCCGCTCGCACTTATCCAGAAAGCCCTGAGTAACCTCTGACTCAGCACCGCTAAATGATGGAGGTAGAAGTCTCCCAAATCTTTCAAGTCTCCTCTGCTCATCATCATCCATAATGGGGACTACCGGGGCCTGAGCAGCTGCAGCCGGCTGGGCTGGTAGTGCCCACGAGGTCTGGAGTCCCTACATCATCTGCTCGGGTGTACGGGCAGTGGGAGTCTTAGTACCTCCCCCGACCTGAGAAGTGGCTGCTGCGGTCAGAACAGAGACCGCCTGAGCAAGACTGGTACACATGGTCAGAATCTGAGCTAAGGCCTCCTGAAGGCCTGGAATCACGATGGGCACAACTGGTGCCTAAGCTGGCCCCACTGACTCAACTGTATCTGGTACCTGCTCCTAAACTGGAGCGATTGGTTGGTCTGCAGGTGCTGCCCTAGCTGCTGACTGTACCTGTTCGGAGACTTCGAGGTAGTTGCTTTGACGCCCGCAGACCTTGACTCTCCTTCCTTTCATTTTTACTTAGTACTGTTCTATTTTCTCAGACAAGGTTACTAGAGTTTTAGACTATGTTGACATCAATAGCTCATGTACTCGGTGACACCAAGATTTTGGGAAGGTTGTAGAAGAGATACAATTATTTTTATCAGTTATTTATGAGATTTTCCACTATTGAGCTTATTAAATCATGTTTTAATTGCGTAGTTGTTATGTGATTGTCAGCTTGCATAGAAATCTGTTACACGCTATCACGATAGGTTGGGATTTCGGGTCGTGACAAGTTGGTATCAGAGCACTAGGGTACTTAGGTCTCTCGAGTCATGAGCAGGTTTAGTAGAGTCTTGCGGATCTGTACGGAGAACGTCTATTGTTGCGGCTAAACGCACATACAAGTATACGCGATTGTCAAGTAATAAAGTGATAAGATAGAGTGTCAAACCCACGAGGACTTGAGATTAACTATTAACTAAATTGGACTATCCTAATTATATAAATAAAAGTTAAACCTAGAAGTATATGACTTTGATCTAATTAAACTAAAAAGAAAATAAATAATGAACTCTGAACAAAGGAAGTGCAGATTTTTATGTTATCAATGTAATGAAAATGATCCAGGGTTATGGGCTATCTAACATTCCTATTGTATTCTTTAATTGAATTGACTAACTAATTCATCTAGCTTACTGGTTGACATGGTTAATATTGCTCAGAAGAATCTGTCGAGTTCTTACTTGCCTATTCAAACTAACATAACGCCTATATGTCTATGGAGTTAGAACAAGCAAGAACGCATTTCTAATTCTTGTACATCAACCAAGCAAGGCAGTTAGGTATATGTCTATCCTAACTGCGAATCCGTTCCTTGATGCCCAGGGAATCTAGAATCCGTTCCCTGTGCAATCTAGAATTCCCACTTTCGAGTTCAATTCTAGATTCGTAGATAGTATTCAATTTGTGATCAAGCAATCAAATAATTAAGCGCGAGATTGAATAAATAAACCAATATGATAAATCAAGAAAGAAAAATCAATATTCGAATAACAATAGTCATGAAAGAACCACAACCCTAGAACGTGAAGTTTAGCTCCAAATAGACATGGTATCCAAACAACAAATCATACAAGGAAACATAAAAATTACTAAGTTGGTGAAAAAAGACGAAATCTGGCCTCCACGGTGGCTCCTTACTCTCCCTAGGTCGAATCCCCTTCAAAAAGTGTGTTTTATGCCCTAAAAGAGGTGTTTTAGACTTATATATTGTGTACAAAAGTCGTGGGCCAAAGTTTCTCTTTTCCTTTTCCGAATCAGCTTAGGGTTTGATGCTGGGGTGGATGCTTCACGTCCGCCTCAGCTTGAACTTCTCAGCATCGGATGCTGGGGTGGATGCTTCACGTCCACCCTTTGTTCCCTTAACCTTGCGGTGCCCAGGTGCGGATGCTAAGGTGGATGACTTCTCCCCACTTCACTCCTAAGGGTGAACCAACTAGCCTTTTTGCAAGGTTGGATGCGACGCATTCACTCTCTTCTCCTATAGATGGAGCATCTTTTCGTCATATTTTTGCACTCCAAACATCCTAAATCATCACATATAACTTAATTAGTCATAAAACCAATCATTAACATATATTGGGCATTTTTAACACTAAATAGCACCAAAAAGCGGTTAAAACATGGGTAAAGTAATATGAAAACAAATAGAAATATGCCCAACATCATCTGTACTTATTTTTGAGAGGCTACCAAACCATTAGGAAACTTCACTTTCTTGTACTTTTGTCGTGTGGATTTGTTGATTTTAGAAATTGAACTTCTATTACTCTGTTCTTTCGCAGATGGTGAGGATGCGTGGGATTGGATCAGGCAGATGACCATCAGTACTACCAGCTAGGGCCGCGAGAGGCCAGGGTCGCGGTAGGGTCGAGGTGCAGCTTGTACTGAACCAAAGCAGCACCTGTGAAGCCACCAATTGCTCCAGCACAAGAGCAGATACCAGATATGGTTGAGCCGGTGGGACTAGCTCAGGCACCAGCTGTGCCCATAATGATTCCATGCCTTTAGGAGGTTTGGCCTAGATATCGACTGTATGCACTAACCTTGCTCAGGCGGTTTCAGTTTCGGCTGCACCGACCACTTCTCAGGCCGAGAGAGGTGCTCAAAACTCCCGCCCCCCGTACTCTAGAGGAGATGACTCAGGGACTTCAGACACCGGGGGTACTACCAGCTCAGCTAGTTGTAGCTGTTCGGGCCCAGGTTGGTCCACTATGAGTGGCGATGAGCAGAAGAGGCTAGAGCGGTTTGGGAGGCTCGGGCCTCCAGAGTTTAGTGGGGCTGAGTCAGAGGATGCCCAGGATTTCTTAGATAGATGCCAGCGGATCCTTCGCACGACGGGTATTTGGAGACCAGTAGAGTCTCATATACTACTTTTCAGATGCTGAGGGCAACCTTTAGATGGTTGGAGGCCTATGAGTTGAGCAAGCCAGCAGGCGCTGCATCCCTTACGTAGCACGAGTTCTCAGTTCTTTTCTTAGAGAAGTTTGTTCCATAGACTCCTAGGGAGGAGTTGCATAGGCAGTTTGAGCAGCTACGCCAGGAGGGTATGATAGTGACCTAGTATGAGATGAGATTTTTAGAGTTGGCTCGTCATGCGATATGGTTGGTTCCCACTAAGAGGGAAAGTATTAGGAGGTTCATTGATGGCCTGATTTATGGACTGTGCTTCGTCATAACTCAGGAGAATGCGTCAGGTGCGAGGTTTGACGAGGTGGTTGATATTGCTAGACGCCTAGAGCAGGTTCGTAGTAAGGTGCGTGAGGAGATGGAGGCCCAGTGGCCTCGTGGTTAGGGTGGTTTCAGTAGTGCCTCATCTGGAGGATAGTCCCACCACAATAGGGGTCATCCTTATAGGCCCACTCAGATGGCACCTTTGGTTTATCGTGGTGCATTAGCTAGCCATGGTTCATACAGTGCTCGTCCGGGTCAGTAATCTTTCAATGCCCTTCCATCTTAGAGTTCATCCCGTGATCCATCAGTTCAGGGTTCATCTGTACAAGGTTCTTTTAGTAGTTATTCTAGTTCTTGGGGTCCGATTCAGTCCCTGCCATCATTGATGGATCAGAGTTGCTTCGACTGTAGAGAGTTTGTACATGTGAGGAGGTATTGTCCCCGTCTTTTGGGAGGTCCTGTTCAGCAGAGGGGTCAGCCTATGACTTCTGCACCAGTTACTTCACTACCCGCTTAGCTAGCTTGGGGTGGGACTTAGGCAGCTCGAGATTGCCCTAGAGGGGGAGGCTGATCAGATGGTGTTCAGGCTCGATGTTATGCTTTTCCCTCCAGGCCAGAGGTCGTTGCTTCAGACGTAGTGATCACAAGTATTGTATCAGTGTGCCACAGGGATGCTTCCATATTATTTGACCCTGGTTCCACTTATTCATATGTATCATCGAATTTTGCTCGTTATGTGGATATGCCCTGTGAGTCCTTAGTTAAGCGTGTTCATGTATCTACGCTAGTGGGTGATTCTATTATTGTGGACCGTATGTATCGGTCGTGTGTGGTGACCATTGGTGGATTGGATATGAGAGTTGATCTTTTACTGCTTAGTATGGTTTATTTTGACGTGATTTTAGGCATGGATTGGTTGTCCCCATGTCATGCAATTCTGAATTGTCACGCTAAGACCGCGACGTTGGCAATGCTGGGATTGCCTAGGATTGAGTTAAGGTTCTTTGGACTATGTTCCCAGTAGATTGATTTCATATTGGGAGGCCCAACGGATGGTTGGGAAGGGATGTTTGGCTTATTTGGCCTTTGTGAGGGATGTTGGTGCTGATACTCCTACCATTAATTATGTTCCGGTAGTGCGAGACTTTTCGGATGTGATTCCTGCAGACCTGCAGTGCATGCCATCCGACAGGGACATTGATTTTGGTATTGACTTGGTGCCGGGCACTCAACCCATTTCTATTCCTCCTTATCATATGGCACCAACAGAGTTGAAGGAATTGAAAGAGCAACTTCAGGAGATTCTTGATAAGGGGTTCATTAGGCCTAGTGTGTCGCCTTAGGGTGCAACGGTTCTGTTTGTGTATAAGAAGGATGGTACTATACGGATGTGAATTGATTATAAATAGTTGAAAAAAAGTTACAATTAAGAAGAAGTATCCTTTGCCGCGCATTGATGATTTATTTGACCAGCTTCAGAGAGCTAGAGTGTTATCTAAGATTGATTTGAGGTCTGGGTATCACTAGTTGATGATTCGGGACTCTAATATTCTAAAGATGGCATTCAGGACACGCTTATGGTCACTACGAGGTCCTTGTGATGTCTTTTGGGCTGACCAATACCCTAGCAACATTCACGCATATGATGAACAGCGTATTCCAGCCATATCTCGATTCGTTTATCATAGTATTTATTGATGATATCCTGATGTACTCATATATCCAGGAGGAGCATGCGCAACATCTCAGGGTTGTACTACAGACGTTGAGGGATAAGAAGTTTTATGCTAAATTCTCCAAGTGTGAGTTTTGGCTTGATTCTGTGGCTTTCTTGGGGCACGTGGTGTCCAGTGAGGGTATCAAAGTAGATCCGAAGAAGATTGAGGTAGTTTAGAGTTGGACCAGACCATCTTTAGCTATTGAGATATGGAGTTTTCTTGGCTTGGCCAAATATTATCGCCACTTCGTGGAGGGTTTCTCGTCCATTTCTGCACCTTTGACTAGATTGACCCAGAAGGGTGTCTCGTTCAGGTGGTCTGATGAGTGTGAGGAGAGCTTTCAGAAGCTCAAGACTGCTTTGACCACAACTCCAGTTCTAGTTTTACCTTCAGCATAAGGTTCATACACGGTGTATTGTGATGCTTCTCGGATTGATATTGGGTGTGTCTTGATTTATGAGGGTAGGGTGATTTCTTACGCTTCACGCCAGTTGAAGCCCTATGAGAATAACTACCATGTTCATGATTTAGAGTTGGTAGCCATTGTTCATGCATTAATGATTTGGAGGAATTATCTCTACGGTGTGTCTTGTGAGGTATTTACAGATCATCGGAGTCTACAACACTTGTTCAAGCAAAAGGATCTAAATTTAAATTTAGGACATCGGAGATGGTTGGAGCTATTAAAAGACTATGATATTACCATATCATATCATCCCAAAAAGGCCAATATGGTGGCCGATGCCTTGAGTAGAAAATCAGTGCGTATGGGTAGCCTTGCTTATATTCCTGTTGGTAAGAGACCGCTTGCATCAGATGTTCAGGCCTTGGCCAATCAGTTCATACGGTTTAATATTTCGGAGCCTAGACGAGTTCTAGCTTGCATGGTTTCTCGGTCTTCTTTATATGATTGCATCACAGAGCGTTAGTATGATGATCCCAATTTGCTTGTCCTTAAGGACACGATACAACACAGTGATGCCAAGGAGGTTTCTATTGGAGATGATGGGGTGTTAGGGATGCAAGGTCGGATTGTTGCGCCCAATGTGGATGGCTTACATGTCCGGGTGCCACAAAGATGTATCAGGACTTGAGGCAGCACTATTGGTAGAGAAGAATAAAGAAAGATATAGTGGAGTTTGTAGCTCGGTGCTTGAACTGTCAGTAGGTGAAGTACGAGCATCAAAGGCCGGGCGGTTTGCTTTAGAGGTTTGAGATTCATGAGTGGAAATGGGAGCGTATTACCATGGACTTCGTTGTTGGGTTCCCACGGACCTTGAAGAATTCGATGCTATTTTGGTGATTGTGGACCGGTTGACTAAGTCCGCACATTTCATTCTGGTGGTGGCTACCTATTCTTTAGAGCGGTTGACCGAGATCTATATCTATGAGATTGTGCACCTTCACAGTATGCCGGTCTCCATTATTTCTGATCGGGGCACGCAGTTCACATTGCAGTTTGGAGAGAAGTGCAGCGAGAGTTGGGAATACGGGTTGAGTTGAGCACATCATTCCACCCCTACATAGACGGACAATCTAAGCGCACCATTCAGATATTGGAGGTTAGGTTAAGCTACACGCTTGTGTTATGAATTTCAGGGGTTCTTGGGATCCGTTTCTACCGCTTGTAAAGTTTGCCTACAACAACTTCTACCAATAGAGTATTCAGATGGCTTCTTATGAGGCCTTATATGGGAGGCAGTGTCGATCTCCAGTTGGGTGGTTTTAGCCGGGGGAGGCTAGGTGTTTTGACACAGATTTGGTTCAGGATGCCTTGGAAAAGGTCAAGTTGATTCAGGATCGCCTTCGCACGACAAAGACTAGACAAAAGAGCTATGCTGATCGGAAGGTTATTGATGTTGCCTATATGGTGGGAGAGAAGGTATTACTTAGAGTTTCATCCATGAAGGGTGTTATGAGGTTCAGGAAGAAGGGCAAGTTGAGTCCTCGGTATATTGTCCCATTTGAGGTGCTTGAGAGGATTGGAGAGGTGGCTTAGAAGCTTGCATTGCCGCTTAGTTTATTGGGTGTTCACTCAGTGTTTTATGTTTTCATACTTTGGATGTATTATGTTGATCCATCTCATGTTTTGGACTTCAACACGGTTTAGTTAGATGGAGATTTGACGTATGATGTCGAGCCGATGGCCATTTTGGATCGGCAGGTTCGAAAGTTGAGGTCATAGAGTATAACTTCAGTAAAAGTTCAGTGGAGAGGTCAGCCAGTCGAGGAGGCTACTTGGGACACAAAGTGGGAGATGCAGAGTATCTACCCACACCTATTTGAGACACCAGGTATGATTCTAGACTTGTTCAAAGGCGAATGTTTGTTTAAGAGGGAGGGGAAGAATGTAGCGACAAGTCCGGTCGTTTTGAGTATCGTAGCCCCGTTCCCCCATTTATTGCTTATTCTATATTTAATTGTAGTTATGTGACTTGCCGGGGTGGTTGGTTTGGTTCCGGGGATATTTTGGAATGAATTGGGACAGTTAGTCTCAAGGTTGAAAACCTAAGTTGAAAGAGTTGATTGGATGCTAACTTATGTGTAAACGACTCCGGAATTGAGTTTTGATATTTTTGATAGCTTCGTATGGTGATTTCGGTCTTAAGATTTTGTCCGAATATTTATTTGGAGGTCCACATGTTATTTTGGCTTGAATTGGCGAAAGTTGGAAAGTTGAGAAGTTTGACCGAGAGTAGACTTTGTTGATACTGGGCTCAGATTTTGGATGCGGAGTTGGCATAGGTCCGCTGTGTCATTTATGACTTGTGTGCAAAAAGTAAAGTCAATCGGAGTTGGTTTGGTATGTTTAGGCATTGGAATTAGAAGTTGGAAGTGCAATAGTTCATTAGGCATGAATTGGGATGCGATTCATGTTTTTGATGTGAATTGAAGCCTCGACTAAGTTCGCATGATGTTTTAGGATGTGTTGGTATGTTTGGATAGAGTCCCGGGCCCCTCAGGTATGATTCGGATTGAAATCGAATGAATTTTAGACTTATGGAAAACTTGTTGGGTTCAGGTCTGTGTAACCGCACCTGTGTGGAATTGGCCGCAGGTGGGGAGCCACAGAAGCGGTCAGGAGAGCGCATATGAGGAATTGGGCAAGGCTTGGTATTAGCACGGGTGCGAGAAAAATTCCGCACCTACGAGTGCGGGCAGATGGTCGCAGATGCGGAGGTTGGCCTTGGAGGCTTTGTCACAGAAGCGAACCAGTAGAAGCAGGGTGAGAGCCGCAAAAGCGGTTGGTCCGGACTATAGTGGGCTTTGCAGAAGCAGTTTTTTTCCGCAAATGCGGCTATAGTGTCCGCAGGAGCGAGACGCCTGGACAGAAGGTTATAATCAAGGGTTTTGAGAATTCTCTCATTTTTGGACTTTGGAAGCTCGGCTTGTGGCAATTCTTGAGAGGGGTTTCACTATATTTCAAGAGGTAAGGAACTTTTGATCACTTTTGTCCGATAATATTGAATACCCATTGAATTCTACACCTAGATTATGCATTTTAAGGTGAAATTTGGGGGATTTTGGACTAGGTATTGGAGAGTTAGATTTGGGGGATTATTATTATTACTATTATTATTTTTATTACTATTATTATTATTACTATTATTATTATTATTATTATTATTGTTATTATTATTATTATTGTTATTATTATTGTTATTAT
>AWOL01S0014697.1:0-25230 GCA_000715115.1 Nicotiana otophora
GTCCGATATGCGGAGTAGATATCCCCATCTTTTCACCAGCCCAGGTACTTTTCTATGTCCGTTTGAGGACAAACGGTTGTTCTAGAAGTGGAGAATGTGATGACCCAAAAGGTCATCTTATGTTTTAGAACTCAAATTTGTGCTCTTAAGCCTTAAAATCTCATTCTTACCCTCTTTGATTTGTGTGCACAGTCCGAGCATGTTTCCGGAAAGATTTTATGTTGAACATTGATGAAAATAAGAATTTATGCCTTAAAAGTTGATTTTATTTGACTTCGGTCAACATTTTTGGTAAACGAGCCAGGATCTATGTTTTGACGGTCTCGGTGGGTCCGTATCGAATTATGGGACCTGGGCATATGCCCGGAATCGAATTCGGAGCTCCCTAGCTTGAGTTATGAATTTTTTATGAAACTTAAAAGTGTGAAAATTATTTATTTTTAAGAATTTAATGATGTGTGGTCCGTATTTTGGTTTCGGAGCCCGATACAGGTTCATTATGATATTTAAGACTTGTCTGTGAAATTTGGTAAGAAACGAAGTTGATTTGACATGATTCAGACATCCAGTTGAGAAAATAGAAATTTTAAAATGTTCTTGAGAATTTCATTTGATTTGGTGCTAAATTCGTAGTTTTAGGTGTTATTTTAGCGATTTGATCGTGCGAACAAGTTCATATGATATTTTTAGACTTGTGTGCATGTTTGGTTTAGAGCCCTGAGGGTTCGGGTGAGTTTCGGATAGGCCACGGGATGTTTTGAACTTAAAAAAATATGGTATTTTTGCTATATCTGATGTCTACAATACTGTGCTTCGCGATCGCGAAGGGGGAAATGGGCTGGGGGAGGATTTACTCTACGCGAAAGCGAGACCATGGTCGCGAACGCGGAGCATTGGGGGGAGTTACTCTATGCGAACGCGACAGGTCGAACTCGAACGCGTAGCTCTAGCTATGCTGGGCAGGGGACCTGGGGAAGCTCTACGCGAACGCGAGCCATTTCACGCGAACGCGAAGGTAAGGCGGGCTAAGCCTTCGTGAATGCGTAAAGCCTACTGCGATCACGTAAGTCCTTAGGAGGCTGCTCTTCGCGAATGCGGCAGTGTTCACGTGATCGCGATGAACACTGTCGCTCAGTGCATAAAACAGAATCAAACACGGGTTTAAGCCATTTCTTCAACATTTTTCAAGAACCAAACGGGTAGAGGCGATTTTCAAGAGACATTTTCTTCCCCAAAGTATTAGTAAGTGCTTAAAAACTATTTTCTTTCAATTACCCATTACATTTTATGATTCATCAACCTAAAATCTAGAGTTTTCATGGTAGAATTAGGGGTTAGGGCAGAAACTAGGTATTTCGGAAATTTGGGAATTTAGACCTCAATTTGAGGTCGGATTCTAAAACTAATTACATATTCGAGCTTAGGGGTGAATGGGTAAATATATTTTGGTCCGAACCTCAGGTTTTGACCAAGCGGGCCCGGGGTCAATTTTTTGACTTTTTAGAGGAAGATTTGGGAAATTTACTTTATATAATATAATTGATTCCTTTAGCAATATTTGATATTATTGAGTCATTTTTTGAATCGATACGAGTGGTTTGGAGGTGAATTCCAAAGGAAAAGTTGTGATTGAGAAATAAGTGGCCTTCGGAGCAAGGTAAGTGTTGTGTCTAACTCTGACTTGAGGGAATTAGGAACCTTGGATTACTTGATAAGTGAAATTCATGTGAGCGGCGTATATGTGAGGTGACGAGTACTTATGTGCCGCCAATTTACCTGTTTTCCATGTTTCTCTGTTTTTCTTGTATTGTCTCTTTCCTATGCCTAATTGCTACGTGTTATACTAGTGTTGTTCAATTTATCGCTCTTATCATGTTTACGGATTTTCTGGTGATAATTGAGTTTTTATTTTAAAGTTGAGATTGATATTATGGAACCAAATGTTTAAGTAAGATTTGTACTTGTTATTCTATCTCCCTGTTGTTATTTATACATTGCATTCTGGTAAGGGAGAGTGTTAATGCACGAAGGGTGATATCGTGCCATATTGTGGGTGTTAATGCACGAAGGGTGATGTCGTTTCATATTGAGTGTTAATGCACGAAGGGTGATGTCGTTTCATATTGAGTGTTAATGCACGAAGGGTGATATCGTGCCATGATATGAGAGTAAAAGCACAAAGGGTGATGCCGTGCATTTTTCCTTTAATGTATTCACTATTCCTGTTGATTCATGGCATGTTGACTGCTCCAGTTATCATTCTGTTGTATTTCTTTATCTCGTATTCCCCTCAGCATGTTCCCCTCCCGACATTTCCTGTTTAGTTCTTCATTTCTGTTATTTGTATATACACTGTTAAATTGTACATATTGATTTGTAGGTTCCTTGCCTTAGCCTCGTCACTACTTCGTCAGGGTTAGGCTCGACACTTACCAGTACATGGGGTCGGTTATACTGATACTGTACTATGCACTTTCGGTGCAGATTTTGGTACCGGTTCGGGTTGATCGAGAATTTTTTCTATTGGACCGATGTTCAGAGACTCAAGGTAGATCTGTCGGCGTTCACAGACTTTGAAGTCCCCGTCTATCCTCTCTGTCATACTGTTTCTTTCATTCAGACAGATGTATTTCTTTCAGACTATTACTTGTAGAAAATTCTAGAATGTTCGTGAATTATGACTCCAGATCTGGCTAGTAGTAATTAATACAGTTTTATAATATTCCGCACTTATCATATTTCATCTTAGTTAATTATTGTTATTTACTGCATGGAAATAAGAAATTGGTTTAATAATTTTATAATGTTGGCTTGCCTAGCAAGTGAAAAGTTAGGCGCCATCACGGTCTCATCGGTGGGAAATTCCGGGTCGTGACAACTCAACACGGCTACCAACATGAATAAGAATTGTCAAAGAGTTTCACAATCTAATTAAAGCATAAAAGTCGGTTTTACCTGCATGCTTAACTCATAGCAAACACGTATACATCCATCACCTTGCGTATACGCCGCTCTCAACACATATAACACATAGCAATTAGACGTAATTACATTCTAATTTTCTCAAATCAAGGTTAACCAAGACACTTACCTCTTTTCGGCACAAAGCAACCCTCAAATACTACATTTTCTTTAGCATAAGCCTCCAAACTACTCGAATCTGGAAAATTAATATTAAAATAAATCAAAATAAGCTTTAGAAACTATCCTTGTATCCAAAAAGTCCGTCTTTGACATATTTAGAAAAGTCAACAAAAAGTCTACTCTAATCTACTTGGTTGAAATTCGAAATCAAGACTAAATCCTGAATATCCATTCACCCGTAAGTCCAAATATGTGATTTGTTTTGAGATCCGACCTCAATTTGAGGTCTAAATCTCTAAAATAGAAAAATCCTAAGTGCTACCCCAAACCCTATTTCTATTCTATGAAATCTTATATTTAGGGATAAAAATCTACTTAAAGTAATGAAAATTGATAAGAAACAAGTTAAAGTTACTGGCCCTTGAAGACGGGAAAAGATTTCTATTCAAAAATCATCTCCCACAAAGTCTAGGTCTCAAAAAATAGAATAAAATAAACTAATCCCAAAATTCTTTATTTTTACCCAGCTGCATATGTCGTATTTGCGAACTCTTGTTAGCAATTGCGCAGCTTGCAAAAGCGAAACAGTGTTCGCAAATGCAAAAATGTCCTTGAGCCTCAGGTGTCACGAATGCGACACAAACCTCGCAATTGGGAGGGCCGCAAATGCGACTCCAGCTTTGTAATTACGAAGGTGGCCACCCCATACCACCTTCACAAATGCGAGGCCCACTTTGCAATTACAAACCTCGCATTTGCAAGAAGTTCATCACAATTGCGATAATTGCAGCACCAACAAATTCTAAATTCTACGAAATCAGTCCGAAATTAATTCGAAACATACCCGGTCCCTTCGGGACTCTATCCATACATCCACACAAGTGTATAAATCTCATACGAACTCGCTCGTAAGATAAAAACATCAAAATAATATCAAGAACTAAAAATCACACATCAAAACTCAAAGATTTTAAAGTTATTAAGTTTAAATTTTTAACTTTTTATAATAAGCACTGAAACAGAATCGGGCCACTCAGGACCCCAACCAAATATGCGTACAAGTTCAAAATCATCATACGAACCTACTGGAATCGTCAAAAGACCGATCTGAGGTCGTTTACCAATTATATTGACCGTGGTCAAATCCAATTACTTATAAGTTTTAAAATGAAGTTTTCTTTAAAAACCCACATTCAAATTTTTTGAAAATCAAAACGGACCACGTACGCAAATCATAAATCATCGAATAAAGCTATATAATATCTCAAATTATGAAATGAGAAGTTAGAACTCTAAACGACTTATCGGGTCATTAAAAAATGTTCTTTCGTATTTTTGGATCGGTACATCTATAGGTCGATGCAGGACATACTAAGTCATATGAAGTGACCTTCCATTTTATCCTCAATATGTAGGACTTGCACCTTTTGGCGAATGTGGTTAAGTTTTAATCTTATATAATCTTGAATAATTGCATATCTATCTTAGCATCCGCATTTGTGCAACACACATCTTGTGGATATATTGGACTTTAGCAATTCAACACCCATGACCATATACCATTGTCGGTATAATAACTATTTTAAAGAATATTCTTTCTCTTTGATGGATACTATTTTGTCACATAACATCCCGATAGCATTTGTCTATTCAACCATCTAATTTAACTCTACGAGTAACATTTTCATATATCATTCCATTCTTTTGAAATAACGAGCATAGATTTCTAAATTATTTGTATTTTGGTACTGCTATTCTGTCTAGTCTCACCTCAACTTCGCTCATCTCGGCTGGCTAAAAGCAGAGCATATATTCAATAGCACTTCTACTTATCCTAAAATTCTTATGCCCTAAAGTGCTTCTCCATAATTTATGCTTTTAGTTGACCCCATAAATGTGAGGGTTATTAACGGCCACAAATTGTATCGAATTGTGATATTTTACAAACTTCCACAATTCGATGCAATTTGGAGAGGTTATAAAAAACCTCCACAAATAAACCGCCACAAAAAGAATTATATAGCAGGGGGTAAAAGAAACGCCATAAAATGATCTTATTGTGGGGGGTTCTTATTATCCCCACAAATAAACCTCCACAATTAACCATATTTCTTGTAGTAATGTCCGAATAATATTAGACTGTGGATAATAAATAAAGTCTCTCGAAGAGCTTATATACAAATATGTCATTCATATTATATGATTATGGTCAAAACTTATATTGTAGTAAAGCCGAAGTTTACTGATACAAATGGCTATCATATTGAGACCACAAATGATTGGAAGATTGAAAATCTTCATGTTTTCACAATCATAGGGGGTAAAATAATATGTATGTAAGAAGTTACCCGCCTTATTTTTTAATTTGTACTACATCATGTATCACAATAAACCAGAAGTTTACTAATGCAAAAGCAGTCACAGTAAACCAGAAGTTTTACTGAGGCAAAAGTAGCTAATGTAAACCAGAAATTTATTGATACAAAAGTAGCCACATTAAATCAGAAGTTTACTAATGCAAAAGTTTATGCCATAATAAACCAGAAGTTTACTTAGAGATAGCACATTGCATGATAAACTTGAAGTTTTCATTTGCCATTTTAAATGAGCTATTTGAGAATTCAGATAAGCATATATTGATGAACTAGAAGATTCTTCAAAAATTCTCTTGTGTTGCTTGTTCTCATAATAAATTGATTATACCAGCTAAAGTTAGGACTAAAACCCCTGAATTCTGAAATATATAAAAGGTGAATATGGGCTCATTCACCTATCATGTGAACCACTTATAGATGCATATATGAGATGGTTATATGTGTGTTTATTGTCAACCTGCAGTTTGGCATTTGAAATTGTCTTTATCAATTAAGAGCATAATCTTCAAATTATGAAATCAAGATAGTTCATCTTGATGATGCTGGTTTATATCCAAACTAGTTTAGCATTGAATATCTCCTACTAATGGCTAAACTATTACTTATGAGAATAAAGCCTCATGTGTTGGTTTAAGATTTTTTAAATTACATACAACAGCACTTGTATGCATCAGACCAACAAAATATAATAAGTCCTCCCCTCACAATTGGTTTAGGATCAGAAACCAAATATTTTTACTATCTAATAATTTTTGATGTGTGGTATATGATTAATTGCTCTACCACAATGCACAAAGATAGGTTTTCCAAAAATGATTGGGGATATAAGTTAGTTTTTCTAACATTTGGGGGATGGAATAATCAGCTGAAAAATATGTTATATGAATCGAATTATCATTAATATGATCCTCACTTAGAACATAATTCAAGTCATATGTCAGAAGCATTTGCTTATCCAAAATTAAATATCATATTTCAGCTGCAAAATGCTCCTATTAAAATTAAAGTCCCCGAAGAATAAAGTTTACTGAACGCATGAAGCGTAGTAAACCGATCGGTTCCAAATGTAACAATCCTTGAAAAGGATATGAGTAAATGATAAAAATGATCATAATGAGTAGGAAATGAGCTCTAGAAGAGCCCACGACATAACATTTCGTGAAACTCCAGAAGAAGAATGTAACACCCCGGAAATATTTTGAAGTACTTGAGCGCTAGTAAGAAAGTTGATGTGCGCTCATTATATTATTTTGTGTGTAGATAAGGAATATTAATATAATTAATATCAATTATATATGATAATAAGTGCACGAAGTATATTATAAGTGATGTGGGGTCTAAGGAGAGCCCTAAGTCCAAGTCAAGTTTGAAATTTTATGATAGACTAAAATTCTAAATGAGTACGCACAAGACCAAACTTTGGGCGAGCATATCTATCTCTATATATATAAGGAGTTATGTGATAGATAACCTATAAAATTAAAGGTCTTCTATTCTAGTTTTTAACTCTTCAAACCGTTCGTCATTTGGACATTCCTACAAGAAGTTATGACCAAATTACCAAAGTCTGGCGGAGGAGTCTGCGGATGCGAAGCATCCGAGGCCGCGTCTGAAAGAAAGGCTAGCACTGAAGTGCTGCCATACCATCCAGGTCCACATCCGAACTTCAAAGAGGAGTGAAGTGGGGATGCGAAGCATCCATGGCAGCATCCGAAACCCAGAAATCTGGGCCTATAAATACAATACAATTTCGGGGTTCATTTCCCCCATTTCTTTTGGACGAATTTTGGAGCTCTTCTCCACTCTCTCAAGACCACCAACTCCCCTCTTTTTCAAGGTAAGCAATCCCCATTATTTTGGTGTGAAACTCCATCATTTCTACACTAGTATTGATGAAATCTACACATAAAATACATAGATCTTCAAGAAACTTCTTCAAGAACTCAAAGGAGGCTTTTGCAAGATTTTTTCAAAAAGGTAATCATATACCCTTAGACTTACATGTATGGATATATTATGGGAATATGAGTATGAATTAAGTATAGAAACTCACGGTATGGTGATTGGAAGCCATAAGTTCCCAATTTAAATATATAACCATGGTAGAGATTAAAAGGTGATTGTTGGATGGAATTTTGTTGGTTGGGTGAGAATGGTTGGTCACGGATGTGATGTTAGGATTATAAGTTGTTAAATAATGATGGTGGGATGAATTGTTGGTAAATGATGGTAGTTGGAAGAAATAATTCTATGGTTAAGAAATGTATAAATGTATGCCCACTAGGTATTTGGTAAATTGTCTAAATGGCCTAAACTATGGAATGGGTTACTAATGTTGGTCCCAATGGATGTTGATATTATAGATTGAAGTTGCTTAGTATAGTAGATCATTGTATTATCATTAAGGGGCGAATTTCAGTTTCGGATCATTGGCATTGCATTGAGGAGACAAGAAGGCATTCAGAGGTGGATACGCACGGAGTGGAATTTCTTGAGTATTAATTAGCTTGCTCGATGTTGGGTTCGTCTTGTTGAGGTAAGTAACACTTATAAACTTGGTTCTAAGGGTATGAATTCCCGAATTGGTGTTATATAAATTATTTGGAGGTGACGCATACGATAGTTAACGAGCGTGTGGATGTGTACCATAGAAATTGTGACTTGAATAAATTCTGTAGAGTTGAAAAATTAAAGAATCATGTTATTATCCGTGTATTCTCTACGTGTTAGAGAAATTTAGCTGAGGCTCCTATTAAAGATCATGTTTAGGCTATGTGCCGATATTTTTAGATCCATGGGGTCGAGTTGTTGTTGAATTTATTATTTTAAATTGTAATTCCATACTCAGTCATATTCGACCATTGTGAGGATATTTATGGGATAGGGGCTACCCGCCTGCAGCAGGCCTTATAGGCTTTACTATTTTATGGATTGGGGCTACCCACCTGCAGTAGGCCTTATAGGCTTAACTATATTATGGATTGGGGTTGCCCACCTGCAGCAGGCCTTATAGGCTTTATTATTATACGGATCGGGACTGCCCGCCTGCAGTAGGCCATATCGGCTTTATATCATGCTAGGGCTGAAGGAGCCCCTCTGGAGTCTGTACACACCCTTAGTGAGCATATATGATTATATATATATTCGGGATGGACTTCCCAAGGCATGGACTTGCCTTACTTACGATGATTATATATATATTCGGGGTGGATTTTCCCCGGGCATGGACTTGCCTTACTTATTTATATTGTAATGAATTTACCTGGACATGGATCTTGTCCGTATCATTTGCATTTGGGGATAAATTACCCCAGGGCTGGATTGGCCTTATATGATACTGAGTGACTAATTGTCAGTCGATGTGTATATATATACAGGTTGGAACACCCCTGGGCTGGATTGGCCATAAACTGTACCGAGTGACCGAATAATTTGTGACCAGTATTTACATGAGGTCTTTCTACTGGGATGTCATATTTCTCATATAATGCAGTATTGATCTATTTCACTTGTACTGAGTTTAACTGTTGAACTTGAAAGCATGCCTACATTTTGTACCATTATTTATACTGGACTGTACCTGCGGAGCTCGTCACTACTTTCAGCCCAGAGGTTAGTCTTGTTACTTATTGAGTTGGCTGTACTCATACTACACTCTGCACAATGTGTGCAGATTCAGGTGCTTCCAGACACGGCGGCGGTTAGACCTCAGTGTGTTGCCAGTTGGAGACTATCAGGGTAGCTGTCTGGCGTCCGCTGACCTTGTCTCTCTTTCCTTCAGTTATTGTACCATTCTATACTTTCAGATAGTGATTTTTATCAGTAATACATTGTATTCATATTAGATGCTCATGTATTCGGTGACACCAAATTTTGGGAGTGTTATATTTGTATTTGTGAGATTTTTTTCGCTGAATTTAATTATTTTATTTTCAAATTTAAAAGATATGGTAGTTTATTAAGATTGTGGGCTTGCCTAGTATTGAGATAGGCGCCATCACGACTGGTGAGATTTTGGGTCGTGACATTCAGGTACCTAAAAATAAAGAAAGTGATGAGATCTCAACAAGTTATGTCACTTGCGTACCGATACAAAATGACCTTCGATGATATATTTGATATAATATAGTGCACAA
Organism: Nicotiana otophora; assembly: GCA_000715115.1. Taxonomy (NCBI): domain Eukaryota; kingdom Viridiplantae; phylum Streptophyta; class Magnoliopsida; order Solanales; family Solanaceae; genus Nicotiana; species Nicotiana otophora. The sequence goes on from AWOL01S0014697.1 coordinate 9,596, forward strand.
TATTATAAAAGATTGTAAGGATCAGACCTGTAGTCCAGACACCTGAAGATGCCATGCCATTTAGATGCAAGTCATAACCTATATGACTCATTTGATCAAATTTATAAAAAGATCCCTGAATGATTTAAAATGCTTGAAGCATATAATTCAAAGTCTCGAGAAATGCACTTGATCAAATTACAAAGATATTTGTACAGTTTAAAATTAATCTGGGCGCATGTGATATAATCGTCTCAGTGAATATTTGTTGAAAGAAGGTTACATAAATAATGTTATTTATCCATGTATTTTTATAAAAAAAATGACATCAGAATTTGTTATACTTGTTGTTTATGTTGATGACATAAATCTTGTTGGAACTCCAGAAGAGCTCCCAAAGGCAATTGAATATCTTAAGAAAGAATTTGAGATTAAAGATCTTGGAAAAATAAAATTTTGTCTTGGTCTGCAAATTGAATATTTAGCATACGAGATCTTTATCCATCAATCTGCCTATACAAAAAAGATCTTAAAACGCTTTTACATGGACAAAGTGCACCCATTAAGTACACCAAATGAGTGTTCGATCACTTGAAGTGAATAAGGATCCGTTTTGACCTCCAGAAGAGGATGAGGAACTCCTTGGTCCTGAAATACTCTATCTCAGTGCAATTGGTACACTTATGTATTTTGCTAATGCTAACAAAGGTGGTGCAGATCGTATTGGTTATGCAGATACAGGTTATTTATCTTATCCCCACAAAATTCAATCTCAAATCGGGTATGTATTTATATGTGGAAGTACTGTCATATCATGGCGCTTCACAAAGCAATCTATTGCTGCTACTTCTTCAAATCATACTAAAATAATAGTTATTTATGAAGCAAGTAGGGAATGTGTATGGTTGAGATCAGTGATTCATTTTATTCGAGAAAAATGTGGGTTGGAATGTGATAAAAATTCACAATATTATATAAAGACAATATTGCATGCATAGCCCAATTAAAGGGAGGACTTATAAAAGGAGATAGAACGAAAATACTTCACCAAAATTATTCTACACACATGATCTTCAGAAAAATGGTGACATCGATCTGCAACAAATCCGTTCAAGTGACAATCCAACAGATTTGTCTACTAAATCTTTGCCAACTTCAACTTTTGAGATGATGATATACAAGATTGGAATGCGGAGATTCAAATATTTGGAACAAGGTTTTCATCAGGGGGAGTGAAATACGCGTTGTACTTTTTTTGTTTCCTTACTAAGATTTTTTCCATGGGGTTTTTCTTGTAAGATTTTTAATAAAGCAGCTAGAATTGCGTATTACTAAATATGTGTACTCTTTTTCCTTCACTAGAATTTTTTCCACTGGGTTTTTCCTAGTAAGGTTTTAACGAGACACAATATCTTTTAATGAACATTCAAGGGGAAGTGTTATGAAAATAATTATAATGTGGATGTTCATTTATTACTCCGCTTTAGATAATCTTCCTGAAGAAGATTATCCGTTTGGTACTCTATTGAAGTTTATCTACAAGCAGCTGATGCAGGTAGGTTGCAAGCAACTCAATGAAATGATTTACAGCAGCTTCTTATTAAACAGACAGGTTGCAAGCAGCTCAAGAAAAGCCTCGCAGCTGCTTCCTGAAAAGTTTCGCAGCTGCTTCCTTTCTTGTATAAATAGAGGAGTTTTCACTTTATTATGTACAATAGTTTGAAGTTGAATAATATATCAATCTCTCTCTATACTTATTTTCGATTTTTTTACTTTACAATCTTTATTTTGTAATAGTTAAGAACCTATATTGATTTTTACGGCTACGAGAGAATCTGTTTTTACATGCTTTTTCTTTTTGCATTTTTCTTGGTATAATGCAAAAAGAGCAGCAGAGAGCAACAATTGAGATCGGAAAAGACGGAGCGTTCGACAATTTGGAGAAGTGCAAGACCTTTGATTGTATTTGGATATTATTTAATTTAATAATATTGAACTCTTTGTTGCGAAAGCTTGACACACTAAATCTGATTTTTATAATAATAATTAGAGATCTAATCTAAATTATAAAAATTACTATTTAATTGTAAATGAAAGATAACTATAAGAAAGTTAACTTGTAGGAGAACTAGAGAATGGATGAAAATCAAGAAATCATGCCTACAACTTGAGAATAAAAAAGAAATGCACACTTCACAAACTATATGTAAGTACTCTACAAAATTTCTCATAATTTAGAGATATTTTAATATTTTTATTCTTTTGAATTATTATTTATTGCCCGGATCCCCGCACCCGTATCCATACTAGAATTCGTATCCCCGAATCTTAAAATTTACATCTCGAAAGATCCGGACCCTGTCCGAGCAACTTAGTAAGCATAATTCAAAGGCAACCAGATATGGTCTTAAGTCTACTACTTTTCCACATTAAATTATGTATTGTTGACAAGAGAAAAAATAAACTCTGAGGTATAATAAGAAGTACTCAAAAGCTGCCAACATTGAGGTTCTGCCCAAACAGAAAAAGTACCTCTACAATATCTAACTGGAAGCTTAGCTCAATTCTTGATTCTCAAATAACTTACAGCAGGTACCACGTACTAATCACAAACTTGCCCAAAAAATGAAAAAGATAAAAACTTGCTCAAAACAACCTCAAGTCCATCTGCATACCAAATTAAGATAAAACGTCAAACCTTCACACATGTAATGTGGGAACTAAGTACTCCTATGAGCCAAGAAGAAAAAAGGGTAATCTTTAAAATCCTCAATTTTCACAATAATCCCATAAAAAATGATAAAGGGGAGAGAGAGAATAAGTTGGTGAATGAGAGGCAAATACTACAGAAGAGGAAGAGCAACTGCATAGCCATTGTCATTCCCAATCCCAGTTACGAAAAATGGTAAGCACTGTAAAAGAGTGGATAAGAAAAATAGGATAGCCGGGGAATTATTTATCTTTTTATTTTAATTTTTTGGATTTACCACCACATAACAAGTCGGATTCAACATATACTAGATAATAATTTTTCACGGAATCCCTTTCGTCTCCTAGTTTCTCTCATGTCTAGAACTCGAACTCGAAACATCAAACTAAAAATAAAAAAATATTTATTGCTCCTTCATAATCTTTATTGATCTTTCACTTTTTATCTTAAGATTTTCACCAGTAGTATTCTTACTGTTACCATTTCATTTTAATCTGACTAAGGAATCTTGTAACTTCTCACTCTCGGAAAGTGCAGAAAATTGCCAATATTCTTAACAAGGAAAAAAAACCCGATATTCTTAATTAGATCCTCTGTTTAGGTAACTATTTTAACCATTTTTGAAATATGGTAATCATCACGTTTTTATTAGGTTTTTAAGTTCCTCTTGATATTCCTAATATATAATTCGAAGGGCATTTTAATTATTTTTACCCATTTTTAAAATGTTCTAATCATCACGTTTTTGTTAGGTTCTTAAGTTCCTCTTAGTATTGGCAATATATATATGCGCGCGTATAATTCAAAGGATATTTTTATTATTTTAAGATGGCAAAATACATAGTTTACTCATTGAACTTACATCGAAATCCCTGTTACATACCCTTTTTACAGAAATTTTTTTACAGGCTCAACCTTTCAAAAGTGTGTCCAAGACACATATTTTTTTATTACGTGTCACTCACGTGTTTTACACACACGAGAGGCGAGTGGACAATTAAAATTGTGTTTAAAGGCTCATTTTGACGCCAATTGTTCATCCTTTTCATTTTTTTCATTTTTCTAATCATTTTCTTTCGTTTTTAGAAAAAATTCTACCAAGTCTTTTCCATTTTCTTACAACAATTGCACTATCACCTTTCTTCTACCACCATACCACCAAATATTTTTGCCAAAATTTAAATAAGGATAAAAATAATTAGAATTTCACATTCAACACGGGGATCGCTGAATGATGGCATCACAGAGTGCGCTTTGTGGGTGGCCAAATCTGAAGAAAAAATTCATGGAGCTCTTCGTATGTGTATCGTGAGAACTAGGTCTATAGAGTTTCTTCCATTTCAGCCATTGATGGGTTGGAAATTTTTGGTTCTTTTCTGGTCTTATTGTTGTTGGTGTAAGTAATTTTGGTACTCAACTATATTATCAGTTAGGTCAATATGAAATAGGGATAATACAAATACGAGAAACTTTAGGAAAATATTTAATCGGTAATGATGATAGAAATTTAATGTCGTCCTGATATTTTAAAATTTGAAACTAAAAATAAAGGTTTCATGGTTGATGCTTGTCCAGAAGTACTCACTTGGGAGGGGGGCAGCCATGGTGGTACAGCTTGGGGAAGATTAAGAAGATGGATATAATTGAAAATTTAATTTTTCTTTTAAAGTCAATAACACGTGTTACGTTATTATTGGTGCGTGACTGTATTTGTTGAGAATAAAGTAGTCAAACACCGAATAAAGATGTCATCGATACACTTTTAAAATGTTAGGTAGGTAAAATGTTTCTCGTGAAAAAAAATGTATAACAGGGATTTCAGTGCAAATTTGATGGGTAAACTATGTATTTTGTTTTTTAAGATAGAACAAGATGCTGTTAAATACTTTATTTTTTTTCTTTCTTTAATCAAAATTATATTGTGCTGAGTAATAGTATTAGTATACACTGGGATTTGAAAGGGGATTTCAAATGACACTGGGGCCTTGTTTTAAAATATATATTAATTAATACAACTGCATACCTCTAAATTAGGTCTTCTGTAAACCCAAACAACCAAAATAAAGCAAGAGGTGCAGAGCCACATTAAAATTATTGAATTCGATTTTAAGCAATCACTCAAATTTGATTTGACTTGCCTATTCTTATATATTTCTTTTTTTTACATTTTAATAGATGTTTAGAAATACAAACAAAAGTTGGGTACTCATCAATGTGAAGGTTGGGGTGCTTTGATATCTAACTAAAAGCTAGAGAACTAACCCCCTAGCATCTAAGATGCATTAGGTAGATCTTCTAAAGTTTGAAATTTCCACTTAATGTACTACAGTTTTTAGAAGGACGAATGCACCTCTCCGAGAAACATGACGTGCGAAAATCTTAGAATGTAATAGAATTTATTTATTTTTAAAATGTAATTGAATTCAAAATGTAACTTACAATAAAACATTTTTATCGAAATGCGGAAAATAATATGAACGTTTTTATAAGTAAATCTATAAAAAAAATTATTGTAAAACTTTTCGTAAATAAAAAAATTATAAATAATCACTTGATATCAACGTTGTTAGTAACTTATAGATGTATTTCAAGTTCTAATCTTTTAAAAGCAAAGGATATAAGAGGTAGTAATAGTTTAAGATGCAATAAACTTTAAAAAATTCAATCTCTGAAGAATTTTAAAAAATCACATATGACAACTCTTATTAAGTGGTTTGATATTTCAAAATGAGAAGAAAATTCAATCTACAAGTGTGTGTAGGTAAACTAGATAGCATCAAATCCTACAATTAAGCATGGAGCATCTCTCAATTTATCACATTTCTTCTATTTTTACCTTTTCTCATTTTGCTCAAGAAATAAATAAATAAAAAGTTCCAATTTTTTTTACAAGAATATATGTTTCTTGGGGGTACAAATGACACATTTGCTAAACCCAGGTCAGGTGTCCGTGAAATTACCCCAACAAGATCCTACCTTCGGCTCCAGTAAAGTCGACTCCACGGTTTCCGGAATCTAACGTCAAAAACTGTAAACTTAAAAAAAAAATGGCTTTTTCAACTCTTTGTTCATCGCCGGGACTCCCATTACTTCTCCATTATCAAAAACCAAAATTTTGGTTTTTCAACTCAAATCTCCAAAACACATTGAACTACTTTCCTCATTCCTCAACTCTAAACCCTAAACATCAAATTAAAATGTCAAAAACATCATCGATCAAAGCATCAGTGACTGACTTGGGAATTATTGAAAGAGCAATTCAATTGGTTCAATCTTCACCACCTACGTGGCAATCTGCTTTGCTTAGTAACGTAATTATCTTCACTTTGGGTTCTCCACTTTTAGTCTCTGGTCTGTCACTTTCTGGTATTGGGGCTGCTTTCCTGCTTGGTACTCTTACTTGGCGTGCTTTTGGGTCTTCTGGGTTTCTTCTTGTTGCCACATATTTCGTTATTGTAAGTAAAACTTTCATCTTTTTCATTTTTACATGTTTAAATTCGTGCAATGTTATTTTGAGGATTCTACTTTGTACATATTGTTTTATCCCATTTAATCCTTTAAGAGAAGATAGTAGGAATGTTATACATATTTCAGATCAATACAAAAATGAAATTAGAATACTCAAATCATGAATCTGCTTGCAAATCCCTCTTTCTGTGTCTACTTAAAGAAAAAAAAGTCATATAACTAAAATACTAGTAATGAAATCATCATAGTAGTAAATAAAAAGAAAAAAAAAAAGGATAATAGCACCCTCTTCATAGATTTGTGGAACTTCATTTACATGCTTTATTCCTACGGCGTTGTTTGAGGGATTCTACTTTGTACATAATTGTTTTATGACATATTGCCATTTAATTCTCTGAGAGAAGATAGTAGGTTGGATAAATTATGTATCAATACAAAATGAAAGTAAAATACTCAATCATGAACAACTGTTTGCAAATAGCTCTTTCGTTGTCTAATTAAAGAAAAAAGTCGATATAATTAAAATACGAGTATTGAAATAGTCATACTGACATAGTAAATAGTAATAAGTAACAAAAAAAGGAGCAATATGCACCCTCTTAATGGATTAGTGGAACTTCATAAAGTGAAAAGAAAATGCACCATTGACCGTCTAGATAACTTCTGCTATGTCTTTCTACTGGATGTAATGATGGATGTTATCAAGGCAAACTGTCTCGTGCTTAGACTGATAAATCCTACTTATAAAAGATGTCAGGGAACTTGGACTAATAAATTAAACCAAACAGGGTACAGCTGCGACTAAGGTGAAAATGGCTCAGAAAGAGGCTCAAGGGGTTGCAGAGAAGAGAAAAGGAAGGAGAGGACCTGGAAGCGTGATCGGCTCCAGTGCAGCCGGTTGTGTTTGTGCATTTTTATCGATTAATGGAATTGGTGGGGAGGCATTTACTCGCCTGTGGGAACTTGCATTTGTAGCCAGTTTTTGTACTAAGTTGAGCGACACTGTCTCGAGCGAGATAGGAAAGGCATATGGTAAAACAACGTGAGTACAGCCTCTTCACCTCCAGCTAATCACTAGGAATTTTATCAACTGAAAACAGTGTCTTGTTTACATAGAAACTGGAGATTTCATACTTTATTTGTTTCCGGAGCTTCGTTTATTCTTAATTGTAGAACTATTGAAAAGCACACAAACCATGGTTTTATATTTAAAATGAAAAGAAAAAAAGTCAACGAAATTTGGTCCTTTGAAAACCTAAGGATCTGGAAATGTGTCATAATTCGGTTGAATTGCCTGTCAATATTGCAACATGCAGTTTTACGTGATTTAGTTTTCATCTCAAGTCTGTGATCAGCTATGTTACTAAACACTTTGATAGGCTGCTCTTTGTAGTTCACGTGCAATGTTAGATAGCACTAGCTAGAAAGTTATTTCCTTTGGAAAGAAACCATGAGCAACTCATACCATTTTTCGCTTTTATCTGTTCAATACTTTCATTAGCAGGATGGTGTTTTTAGGAATTGTCTGCTGAGTACTTGCATAACGATTGCAGGTATCTTGTCACCACATTCAAGATAGTGCCTCGGGGTACTGAAGGTGCTGTGAGTGCTGAGGGAACCTTCGCGGGGCTTCTTGCTTCAGTTCTCCTTTCATTTGTTGGCTATCTAATGGGTCAGGTATGCCTTTCATGAATCATTCAAAGTTTTGAGAAACTTTTGCTTATGCTGTGGTTTCTCTTCTGTACTTTTGGATAATCTGGAGATACTAGTAACTAGCCAATAAGAGGATTAAAAATATGACAACAAAAATGTCACTTTGAAAATTTTGGCGTCATGGTGCTGTTATATGATTAACTTTTTAGTACCATGAGGTCGGTCTACAACGGACTAGGTTGAGACCAGAAAAGAATTAGGTGATAAGTAATGCTGAAGAAAAGTTTGGAATGTAGGAGATTGAAATTGTTAGAGGGGGAATATTTGTTGTAGAATGAAGTGTCGGGCTACTGGAAGCACGCTCCCATAATTGGGCTGATTAGGCTTGATGAGTGGGGATGTTTTCACGGGACTTTTGGCTTATTTCTTGAGGTTGTGATAAAGGAAGGATCGCGCATTTGCTCGCTAACATTTGTGTTGTTGAAATTTTCCATATACCCCTAAATTAGCAATGGTATGCATGTTGAAACCAGGAATCAATGTGGCAAGGTATGCCTATCCGTTTCAAACTTGGCCACAATAGATCATGGTTGTGATTCTTATATCACTCTTGATAGCCTCCAAGTTGCCGTAGATTTTATTATATATTCTTACTTATTGATGTACTCTTTTGGAACCTTGTTTATGGTATTATAAAGAGCAACTGAAGGGGTTTCATTGTGTTAGCAATTCTATTCCTCTCCTTTCCCTTCTAGGATTCGTGTGAACCTACAGAGATTTTCATGCTATGAAGGTGTACTGGCTGGAGTGGTAGTGGTAATCATGTGTAGTGGGGGTTTGGATCTTGATAACTCAAGTTTTTATATGAAAATTCAGTGGCTGAGATTATGTATATTGATTTGTACAGAATTACACGGTTGCATGTTTGTTCACTACATCTTTAGCTTTAACTGCCTGTGCTAATGACAGATACAATGCCATTCAGTCCACTCTGTCTTTAGTTTTTTTTTCTGACCAAAAGAATTGTTTCCAGATTAACGCACCTGGGGCTGCTATATGTGTAATTGCCTCCCAGATAGCAAACTTTGGCGAAAGTCTAATAGGTGCTTCACTTCAAGAGAAAGAAGGATTTCAATGGGTATGTATTTTTCTGAATAGAGGTCCAACGTTTATTTTGAGATGCTAAGTAACTTACTCACCATTTTGTGTCCCTTAATATTCAGCTCAACAATGATGTTGTCAATGTCATCAACGTATCCTTGGGAAGTATTTTGGCCGTCTTAATGCAACAAATAATACTCCAAAGTTAACGAACCTATGCACCTACTTGAAGCATGAGCTTGAATTGCCACTTCTTATTGCATACTTACCATATTCTCAAGATGCAAAAGAGATCTTTAATGGGATTTACAGGTCTACAATACCATCAGAATCAAGACTTGGTTGATCGGCATGTTAATTGTTATAGTCGAGAAACAATTCTGCATATCCATTCCCTCCCCCCCCCCCCCCCCCAAAAAAAAAATTTTTTTTACCAAATATCCAGCATTGCACAGTTCAATGTCAATGTATTGTTTCTTAGTCATTTGGCAAAAACATCCAGCATTGCACAGTTTTATGGTTGGGGTTACTCACTTGATAATTTATGGGAAGATCCAATTGTCAGGACTTGTAGATTAGTAATCATCTATATATCTATATCTATATTAAAGGAATAAAGTTACCATATATAATTGACATTATGGTTAAGCCAAGTGGCAACCTATAAATGTCAATAGTATATAGTAACTTTATTCTATATATAAAAACTGAATTTGAATTAAAAGATAATTTTGAATTTATAGATTAAGTTTTAAAATTCGAATTTAAATTTAAAATAAAAATTTATCTTTTTTTTATCATGTTATCATACTTAATTCAGTTAATGATCATATGCAATCATGTTAGGAACTTTTGTTATCTTTTTTAATTATTTAAATATTACTTCGCCTCTGGCAAAAAAAAACTACTTCATATAACTATAAAACTCTTTCACATTTAAAACCGTATAATTATAATTCTTTAAAACACTGTAGCTAGATTTGAACAAAGAGAATTTCTTTTAAAATAAATGTAATATATATGGTACACGTCTATGTTTCTCCAAATAACAAAAAAGAGTTTAAAAATCGAATAAAAGTTTACTTACATATATAATGAAGTGAACATACATGCTAGAGAAAGAAACATCACAAATCGGTCAATATTAAAAAAAAAAATTGTTTTTTCTTTTCTTTTTGAAGAATATTTGTTTGAAGAGTCAATTTGTATAAATGGACATCAAACAAATAACAAAACTTTGGCTATACAATTGCTATCATTAATTTCAATTTAGCACATTCTAGGAATTGAAAGGTATAAGTTGAAACCCCTTCATTTAGTTGCAGTCAAGCCAATATTGCAAGGGTATAATATTTTTTTCATTGAAGAATATTAGTTTTGAATCATTAGATTATGTGAAAGGGTTTTTTTTTCTCGAACTCAACAAGAGAGATATTTGGTTTCTAATTGATAGTTTCTATAGCGATTTTCAAGTGTAACAAAAAGTATATTTTTAAAAAAATTGGTATGGCGTGATTTTTTTAAATGTAAATAAATTATTTCGAAAAAATTCTTTACTTTTTTCTACTTCAAAGATAATAAAAAGATAAGATATTTTTGAACATCAGTAGAGAGTTTTTAAAATTATTATAATGGAAGTCATATCATGGATAAACTCAAAAAAACAAAATCTTATGGAATATTTACATAAATATCTGGCCATATTTATTGTTTATTTTTTATAGCTAATATAAATAGATGATATACCGATAACACACGATTATATACATATTATATATGGATTATACATATATTACACATCCTTCAATTTTTTAATTTAAGTGGTCGGATGAGAACCTATTTAGGCTGATTAGATAAAGCCAAAAGAAAATATAAAGAATTTCAACCAAAGATTAAAAATATAAATAAAGTTCTTATGTAGACAATTTCTATTAAAACTCATCCTTTTATAGTGAAATAAATTATTATTATTTTAACAAAAGAAAGAATGACATAAAACTAAGATAAAAGAAAATAAATATTGAAAAAAATGTATGAAAGATCTAAAAACCAGAAATAAGAGATGACAACGAGTTTCTTCTTATGTTTTATCTTTGTTGAATATAAAAAAACTTGGAAACTAATCTCATCGATTTCAAATATTTGTTTCAACTCAAATACATAGATTATAAGATAAGGAAATGTTAGAATATTTTTTTTATTTACATTGTGTGTCGTTTTTAAAAATCACTATTACTAACAAACTGATATGATATTCGAATTTGAATTTAAATACAATTTGAGTAATTTGTATTGAGGTTAAGCCAAGTATGGTGTCGAAAAAAAAACTACTTGGCAATTTTAAGACAATATATGCAATGTTATATAATAACAATCAACTAATTTAACATTTAATGATTCGAAGACCAATTTGTTTTTGTATATATAGGATATTAAAAATTCAAAATATGTGGCTAGAGATATCGATAAACTTAAAATGGAGTTATTCTGAAATAAAGTTTTTTCGGCTAAAGAATCATTTATATCTTTAGATAGCTGATTAAAGTAAATTTTAAATTAAGGATAATATCTTCACTTGCATCATTATAAAGATAATCATTATTGAAATATATATAAAGTTTTAGAAATTGAAATTTCAAAATAGAAATATTTTTTGAAAGATAATGTCTTACCAAATAAGAGTTAAGTCATAGTAAAAGAGTCACGTCGTAACCAAAGAATCGTTTATATTGTGTCAACCTTTGTTCTTTGCCATAAATATGAGTTATTATTTCGCTTTGTGACTATTTTTAGGTTCCAATGACACCAATGAGAATAGTGCAAAAATAAAATTATATCACTATGAGATTTGAGAAAATGTTAGTCTTTTTTCATGTAGTGTTTCTTAATTAATATCTAATGATTATCTATAATTATTTAGAAGGCTTAAATTTTAAGGTTATTTATATATAATTCAAATAACTCATATATTTAACATGGTTAATGTCAAATATCAAAATGGAGTCATACTGAAAAAAAAAATTCACCGGCTAAAGAATTTTTAAAATTTTTAGATAGCCAACTAAAATGAGTTTTGAATTAAGGATAATATTTTTACTTATATTATTATAAAAATAATAATTATTGAAAAATAAAGTTTTAGAAACTGGAATTTTAAAAAAGAAATAATTTTTAAGAGATATCAACACACAAAATAAGAGTTCAAGTATTAGTAAAGAGTCAAGTCGTATCCAAAGGGTCATTCATAATCTCAACATTTTATTGTTTTGCCATAAATATGAGTTATTATTTTGCTTTCTGACTATATTTAGGATCCAATGATACCGTCGAGAATGATATCAAAAAAGAAAAATAGAAGAAATGGTTAATTTTTTTCATGTAGTGTTTAATATCCAATGATTATCTATAGTTACTGAGAAAGTTTAAAATTTAAAATTATTTATATATATTCCAAATAACTTAAATATTTGATATGATTAGTGTCCGCACATCTGCACGGGTGCTAATACAAGTCGGAATGAAAGAAGCGTCAAAGACTCATTACTGATGTAATCTTATTTATAGCACCAAAAGAAACATTATTCTACTTTGTTGATAATTCTTTGCCCAGTGTGGCTTACTTTCTTCCATGGTAATGACAAATCAAGCTATGTGAATTATGTAACTGTCTTCTAGCTATAAAAAAAAAGCACTTGCCGTCCTAGTTTGGGAATCCACATGTTATTCCTTTTTTGGCAGTTGAAGCAATTGTCCTTTTCGAGCCATGCAGTGTTCTAGAAGTAGTAAAAGAGAGATTATGGAAAGATGTGACTGACGTGTCAAAGAAATGAGAATATTTATTTTTTTTGGGTATAATTTAAGGTGATAATCTATTACTTTAACGATTGTGTCGTTGAAATATTTTGTTATGCGAGGAAATACGTGAAAGCACACGAAGAAGCAACAAGAATAACTTGTTGATGAGGTATCATTTACATATACCAAATTAGTTAATAACCGTAATTAAAATTTTAAAACGGTTTTATTGGTTATAGCATGTTATACCTCACTCGTAAAATTATAGTCCATATCTTATGGTTTGAACATTTGTTTCATTTTTTATTTATCTTTCTTTAATCATGGATTCTTACAATGAATTTTAAAATGTTACATCAATATATTTAGACTGTTCTTAAATCCTAACTTTTATTTAGTTATGATAAAGTGATAAATATTCATTTAGAAAAAAATAGTCCATATCCAGACCTTACTCGTTGGATTATATTCAATTTTTTATTGTTACTGTTAGCGTATAGTCCATATCTTATGGCTTAAACAATTGTTTCATTTTTTATTTGTCTTTCTTTCATCATGGATTCTTACAAATACAACAACAACCCAGTATAATCCCACTAGTGGGATCTGGGGAGGGTAGTGTGTACGCAGACCTTACCCCTACCCTGGGGTAGAGAGGCTGTTTCCAAATGACCCTCGGTATCCTTCCCTCCAAGAACTCCCCACCTTGCTCTTGGGGTGACTCGAACTCACAACCTCTTGGTTGGAAGTGGAGGGTGCTTACTATCAGTGCTTATCATCATGGATTCTTACAAATACAACAACAACCCAGTATAATCCCACTAGTGGGATCTGGGGAGGGTAGTGTGTACGCAGACCTTACCCCTACCCTGGGGTAGAGAGGCTGTTTCCAAATGACCCTCGGTATCCTTCCCTCCAAGAACTCCCCACCTTGCTCTTGGGGTGACTCGAACTCACAACCTCTTGGTTGGAAGTGGAGGGTGCTTACTATCAGTGCTTATCATCATGGATTCTTACAAATACAACAACAACCCAGTATAATCCCACTAGTGGGATCTGGGGAGGGTAGTGTGTACGCAGACCTTACCCCTACCCTGGGGTAGAGAGGCTGTTTCCAAATGACCCTCGGTATCCTTCCCTCCAAGAACTCCCCACCTTGCTCTTGGGGTGACTCGAACTCACAACCTCTTGGTTGGAAGTGGAGGGTGCTTACTATCAGTGCTTATCATCATGGATTCTTACAATGAATTATAAAATATTTCATCAGTATATTCAGAATTTTCTTAAATCCTAACTTTTATTTAGTTATAATTAAGTGATAAATATTCATGTGGAAAAGAAAACACACGCTATATCTTTATCAATTTGCTACATGGATGAGTAATTTTTTGCAAAAGCAATATCAGCAAAAGGTGTCCAGTTAAATTCTTATATAGCAGACAGAAGATGACAGCTAAACAAGCTGATGATTTATTAGATCCATAATGAAAATAGCGATGGTTGAAAGCATTAATTGAAGGTTAGCAGTTCATCTAATTATGGAATTTGTACTGGTATATAGTAAGAAAATGACACTCCATCTGTCTCATTTTAACTGTCGTTTTAGTTCTTTATATGTTCATTTAAAAATTATATAAAATATAATTTATTAAGCTACCTTTATTAAATACTTCTTGAGAATTGAACGATATTAATAAGAACTGTTATTTTTTTAATATTTAAAAGTATAATTGGAAATAATTAACAAATTTAATCTTGAAATTCTAGTAATTATTGTGGGACAAACTTTTTGAAATAAAGCGACAGTTAAAATATGACAAGGGAGTAATATGAAAATAAAAAGGAAATAGCGACGTGATTAGCGGGAAAAAGTTATTCTTAGTAAACGTATTTATTGCGCCAACAAATCAAAATAACGGAAGCGGACAAAAAGAAATAAAGATGGGAGCCACTCCCAACTTTTTAATGCCCAAATAATGGAAATTAAAGGATGAAATTACTTTTGATCCTTTATTAGTCTTAGGGATTTAGTATTGGAAACTCATCATGATTCCATTAATCTAAATTTATGTCACATAAATTTAATGAGAAATAAATATTAAGATAATTTTTCAACTTCAGGATAACCAACATGAAATATGTAACTTAAGGCAAAACAATTTCAAATTTTTCATCGCATCCTGATGGTTATAAAATCCTTTCAGTATAGTTGAAGGTTAACTCACTTGACGAGCTCCTTGCCTTCCATAGTGCGGAAGCTACATAGCTCCAAGAGACCTTCATCGGAAAAATATATTGTTTAAGTAGGTAAAATTATTATTTTTATGTATATATACTATGTATTGCATCTCCTTAGTTTCGTTGTGTTTTTACTTTTTAAAATTTTACATCACATAATGAAAATCCTCACTCCATTATTGATACTCCATAGTTAAAAGGTGGATGGTTCAAACTATGGGTGTTTAACGGGCGGGTTGGGACGGGCTGGACAAAAAAAATCAGCCCGTCCGTTTAACGTTGCGGGCTGTACTTTTTCGGGTTTTTTTTTGTCCGTCCGGGTTCGGGCTTAGAGGGTTGTTAGAGGGCTGTTAGCGGGTTGTTAGCGGGCTGTTAGCGGGCCGTGGATTATTATTTTTATTTTTAAGTAAATTTTATTTTTCTTATTCAATGTTATTGATACTTAAGTGTTTGTAAACTTTTAAGGCTTAGAATTAAACTTTGAAGTTTAAAATTTAAAATTTGAAATTTGAATTTTATAATGTTAAAATTTAAATTTGAAAGTAAGTGGCTACAAAAAATTATTTAATAAGACCTATATGTAAGGATCAAACTCCGAAGACTTTCATTTGATATTTTTATTGAATAATATATAATACTTCAAATTAAGTTGCAAGTTCTTTTTTGATTTTGTTATTTTTGAACTTGCAAA
>AWOL01S0014697.1:34480-84378 GCA_000715115.1 Nicotiana otophora
AAAAAAAAAAAAAAAAAGAGCACGACGTAATAGCTAAAGCTGCTTCTTAAAATCACAACCCTAAGCAAGGTTATTAATCCGGACACATTCTACTATTGATGCTGCGCCTTGACTGTCCATATTGAACCCTGCACCTTGACTGTCTATATTGAACCCTAATCAAGACTCAGAATTCCAAGCATTCGAGATCCCATGGATTAGTTGGCAAAGTGCAAATCCACCAATATGGCAATACTCTAACGATCTTTAGCACCTAAGTGTTTGCCATATGACAGGGGAAGGGCAAGTTTGTGGCAAAATGTATCTGTCCAATTAAAAGATTGAATTGGGGGCTAACAATGTCGATTCCGCCTAAAGTGGTCCAACCAACAGATAGTCCAACCACACAGCTCATTTTTTTCCAGTTTCATGTCTTCAGATAAAAAGATGTTTTTCTAGGTTCCTTGTTGGGGCAAATACATGTACACAACTTTAACCCTGAAGTACACATAACAGAGCTCGCATGCCACACAACCGCACAAGATTAGGGATTTCTCACGTTTAGATGATTAGTCCAGTACAACCAAGTCTAGTGAAGGAGATAATTAAAAAAAAGGCGAACTACTAAAAGAATAAATAATGAAATAAGATTTAAATCATAACTCAGATGATCAGTCATCCATTGTACGCATACTTCTGATTGAAATGCAGTCCAAGAAATTCATCTAATATCCTTTGTATATACAACAAACAACAAAAGCTAAGACTTAAAAACGTACCCTAGATGATTCATCATCCATGTATCCATAATTCTGATTGAAATCGTTCAGGCCAATAAATTCATCAAACTGCCATTGCGGAATACTTCCAGCTGCAGAACCTCCAGCAAATGGAGACTTACTAGGAGCAAAATCCCCAAGACCACTTGCCTGGGGAGGTAATACTTTGTTAAATTGAGCATCCAACGATAATGGGGCATTTCGTTTAGAAAGTGGAGCAGACTCTGCCTCTGAAACCTTCTGAATGGACTGTGACGTTCCTGAGGATGACGCACCACCAGGATCAACAGGTTCAAGTCCTACTTTCACTCCAGTCAGCAAAAATCTTTGGTGAGCTGAGACATGAGGATTAGCTGTGTGAATACCAATATCACATTTTCGGCAAAGTAAAGCCCGATCCTCAAGACAAAAGAAATAGCCAACTGCTTCCTGCACAAATAGGATCCTTTTATCAATATTTAAAATAGTTAAACAGTAGTAAAACTGAGATAATACATCAATTACAAATAGACAAACATAGGTTATGTACATCTAAAATTATACTGAAGCACAGAAGAGGAGGACTTTCATTAGAAAGTAGCAAAATCTGATAAACATGAGGAAACATATCTGCTTTGGCTCCACAAAGGGAAAGGTAAACAGAAACCTTAGCCAGTCAAATCAACTCCAGAAAAGAAAATGAAATCACTTTTGCTAAGTCAAATGGGTAACTTCTGCCTCATATGACTGTACAATATCCAACTAACTAAAACAAAATCCTGAAGGTGATTAAACATCCACAATTACAATAGAGTAAAAGCTCGGTAATGTTCATGATTTTATATGATGAGCACATGATCTTCTCTAGAAGAGAAGTTATAGGAACAAATGATTGCATGAGCATTACATATCCCAAACAGGCTCATTAAATCGTATGCGATCTTAAGCTTTCAACCATTAATTGAGCTTCTATACGTTTTTCTTAACATGGAGTTATATCCCCTTTAGAGAAGAGGTTTTTTCTCTTTTCCTTTTATTTATATATTTTCACAACTGCATTCCCCTAGACAAGAGGTGTGGGTTGCAAGAGCTAACCACATAGTTTTCCGTCTATAAATATTCATAGTTATGAACTGGAAAACAGGTTATGCCAAGACTCCAGATTAATGTTTCTGTTTCTTAATATCTCACTAAAGGGACTGCCAAATAAACAAAACAGGTACACCATAGTTCCAGACAAGCTCTCCAAATGCCATATGCGAACCATATCCTACATTAAGTTCCACGAATCAGCAGCATTCGGTGGAACCATAACCAATCAAGATGGCAGAAAATTTTAACTTAGACCTCCATATGTCTATCAGTGCACAACATCTAGAGGATCGCCCTAACCACTCCCTGGCAGGTTGCGGGAAAGAATACCCCGGATCTCCTTTCTTTATTTTGTTCTTTCTCTTCCTTTTTTTTCTAATGATGATGTTGTCGGGCCAGCTTGTGCCACCTCGACTATTCCATCAGGCACCGGCTACCTTCCAATAAAATAAGATTGGCACCTAGATATTAACTTTACTTACATATGATTCCAGAAAACAAAAAATTCGAAGTTAGTGCAGCAGCAGTCACAATATAAGACTTACTTATATAATAGTAGTGTCAATCAACCAAAACATCGCTGTCCTCTGAGTCATAAAATTTAATAAATAAATACCGGTATTTCTATTAAACTAATCTTAAGTAGAAGATATTTGTAAAAATAAGTCAAAGACCTCGACTTAATCTATGATTAATTGATGCTACAAGAAATATAGAAATCAAAATAACAGATGTTGAATTCTGTACACTCGAGGAATTACAATATTCACAGAATCCTTTCAATTAGAAGATGAGTAAATACATGAAGAAAAAGGAAAGGTGAATATATATTACTTGGCAGATGTCACACTTAGGCATGGAAGAAGAAGAACCAGTGAGAGGAACTCTCTGGTGCTTACTAGCCAGCTTATTAGCAGCATGAACCTTCTCATCACAGGACCAGCACAGCGCCGCCTCGTCGGCGCAGCACAAGACGTTCGCCTCCGCAACCTCACAAACGTTACACTGAATCTTCATTACCTCTTTCTGTTCAGAAAACTAGAAAGATCTATGCTAAGTAGTGACAAAAAATGAAAAGATCTGCAGCTGCAACTGCAAGTGGGTTTTACAGGGGGACCGAGGTGGTGGGTTTAGGCAGTAAATGAAAACCGAATAACTGTTAGAATACCTATCCCTCTACAGTGGGGTTCTACGAAGTTGGGAAATGGAATTTTCAGTTTTGGATTTTTTAGTATTTGTATGGTTGCTTTGTGATAGTTTGGGAAAAAAGAAATGGCTGTTTTTGAGAGAACGTGTCGGGTTTAGGCTGGTGACCCGCTGAGTTGGATTTGTAAGGAGATTTTATAGTGCCACGTGATTTTTGTAACCGAAGTGTTTGGTTTTAATTGGGGATTTTGATATAAATATCATCAGAGGCGGATCCAAAATTAAAGCTTTATGTGTTTAACCTTCAAGATTTTTGGCATTGAACCTATCATATTTTTAAAATTATGGGTTCATATCTATTATTTATTATAATTTTAGTAATTTTTACTTATAAATTAATACTTCGCGTCGAAAACACTGGATTCAGTTGAATCCGGTCACGTTAAGCTCCATCCGCCCTTGAATATCATCCTCTAAGCAACAATAATATCCATTAAAGTATTTTTATCTCTGGCATCTTTGAAAGTTTTGTTCTTTTTCGGAACTTAAAACAAAGATTGCAAGTTTATAATGTCTGACTTAATAATCAATCATTGCAATAACAGGGTTGTGCGTGTTTGACATAAGAAGTTGTGGACTTGGGTTTGACAGGTCGAGGTTTTGGTTTCCTTTAAAAAGTTAAATTTAATTTTGAAATTTTGTTTTGAAAGTCAATTGAAATATATGTCCCTGAATTTCTTCTTTCTGTATATTCATCATAAATAACCATTTTCCTATAAACATAATCCAAAAAACTTTGAAATGTTATGAAAATATTATATTGTGGATATTCATTCATTACTTCGCTATAGATAATCTTCCTGAAGAAGATTTTCATTTAGTACTCTGTTGAAATTTATCTACAAGCAGCTGATGCATGCAGGTTGCAAGCAACTCAATGAAATGATTTGCAGCAGCTTCTTATTAAACAGGCAGGTTGCAAGTAGCTCATGCAGACAACTTACAAGCAGCTGATGCAGGCAGGTTGCAATCAACTCAATGAAATGATTTGCAGCAGCTTCTTATTAAACAGGCAGGTTGCAAGTAGCTCATGCAGACAACTTACAAGCAGCTGATGCAGGCAGGTTGCAATCAACTCAATGAAATGATTTGCAGCAGCTTCTTATTAAACAGGCAGGTTGCAAGTAGCTCATGCAGACAACTTACAAGCAGCTGATGCAGGCAGGTTGCAATCAACTCAATGAAATGATTTGCAGCAGCTTCTTATTAAACAGGCAGGTTGCAAGTAGCTCATGCAGACAACTTACAAGCAGCTGATGCAGGCAGGTTGCAATCAACTCAATGAAATGATTTGCAGCAGCTTCTTATTAAACAGGCAGGTTGCAAGTAGCTCATGCAGACAACTTACAAGCAGCTGATGCAGGCAGGTTGCAATCAACTCAATGAAATGATTTGCAGCAACTTCTTATTAAACAGGCAGGTTGCAAGCAGCTCATACAGACAGCTTACAAGCAGCTCAAGAAAAGCCTTGCAGCTGCTTCCTGAAAAGCCTCGCAGATGCTTCTTTTTTTCTATAAATAGAGTAGTTTTCAGTTCATTATGAAAACAACTTTGTAAGCTGAATAAAATATCAATCTCCTTCTATACTTGTCTTCGGTTTATTTACTTTTATGGTCTTTATTTTATAACACGTTATCAGCACGAGACTCTGCCATTTTGAGCACTTACATCGAATTTAATTTCTATTTCAGTGTTCATCTCCGATGTAAGGCGACACTCTAATGTCCGTGGTCAAATCTTGTTCATTCCAAGCATCATAAGGCAGATTATATCCTTGAGGTGGTGAGTTTTTTTTCTTGGCAGTAGTGATGTAGATATCACTTACATATGGAGTGGCTAAATTTGTGCAATTTAATTTGAGCCTTTTGCTTATATTTTAATATCTTTATCATCGCGTACTTGGTTATATGTTACGTATACAGTATCTATTTTGGTATTTGTTTTCATCCTTATTATCTTAATAAAGGATTACAAAGTGGATAACATTGTTAGATCCACTTAAACTCCAACAGAGTTTGCAAGAAATATACAACTACCAGAAGTAGTTATAGTTCGTATATCTCATTATAACTAAATTTTGTTAACCACCAGAAGTGGTATATGCCTATGACCACCAGAAGTGATAATTTAGGCTTTCTATGGTTACAATTAAAGATAAGCTAGAGAAATATTCTCTATATTACATGAACGCCTCGATTTGCTCATGAAATAGTAAATATTTTAAAAGAGGTTGAAGCATCACAATTTGATGTGATTAATGCGCGTTCAGATAATTATGTTCGATTTCCTGAAGGATAAGAATTTTTTATAAATATTAATCTATTCCCTGAAGTGAATGTGATAATATTAATAAAGTCGTAAATATGAATGCGCTCTTGTTATAAATATATTACAATTTACCTCCAGAAGAGTTAATATAATTGAGAGAATATATACTCAATATTTCGTATTTAAAATTTGCTCCTGAAGAAGTAACACAATTGAAATTTCCTCCTGAAGTAGGAAAATATTTTGAAGTAGTGTCTTTCTGTGCTTAAACAAAATAATGAGCTATTCAAAGTTATTTTTGAAGCACATTTTTATTCCCTGGAGTGAATGAAGAAATACCACAACTCACCTCCTGAAGAGGTAGAATAATAGAAGATATAAATATTATTTTTGTGGCATAAAGATCATTGCCGCACGTACCTGTTGTACGTAAAACATCTTGAATATTTTTATTAAGTATCATTCTAAGGCAAAAGCATTGTAGAATGATTTCTACTACAACCACATTAATATATTATGGTTAGTTATTGAGTTCCCCGAAGGAAATAACAACTCGTGTATCTTTCCTTAAAAGATGCAATGACTAAGTGATTGCCGTATTGATACAAAATATTCAGATGATAATGACATTTCTCCTTGAAGGAGATATTTGTCACAAAGTTAGTGGTAGAAATATTAAAATTCTTAATTTTCGTCATTTATAAATTTAGAACTAGCTTTATTTTGTTCATTTGATTATGATTTTCTCCCATGACACCAGAAGTGTCTGAGCAATATTTGGTAGTACAACAAAAGCCCGAAAAGCTAACAGTTTGTCTAGAAGGCACATGACACAAGTAGTGTCTGAATAATATTTGATTGTGAACAATAAATAGAAGGCTCCCGAAGAGCTTATTTGTCATTATTGTGGTAAAAACATATGTTATGATAAACCGAAGTTTACTAATACAAATGACTATCATACTGAGACTACAAATGATTGAAAGATTGAAAATCTTCATGTTTCCACAATCATATGGGGTAAATATGTATGTGAGAAGTTACCCGCCTTATTCTTCAAATTTGTACTATATCATGTATCACAGTATACCAGAAGTTTACTAATGCAAAATCAGTCACAGTAAATCAGAAATTTACTGATACAAAAGTAGCCCTAGTAAATCAGAAGTTTAATGATGCAAAAATTTATGCCATAGTAAACTAGAAATTTACTTAGAGATAGCACATGCCATGACAAACTTGAAGTTTTCATCTGCCATTTTTAAATGAGCTATTTGAGAATTCAGATAAGCATATACTGAAGAACTAGAAAATTCTTCAAGAATTCTCTTGTGTTGCTTGTTCTCATAATAACTTGATTATACCAGCTAAAGTTGGGACTAAAATTCCCAAAATTTTAGAATATATAAAAGGTGAATATGGGCTTATTCACCTATCATGTGAACCACTTATAGATGCATATATAAGATGGTTACATGTATGTTTATTGTCAACCTGCAGTTTGGCATTTGAAATTGTCTTTCTCAATTAAGAGCATAATTTTCAGATTATGAAATCAAGATAGTTTATCTTGATGATGTTGGTTTAGATCCAAGCTAGTTTAGCATTGAATACTTCCTATTAATGGCTAAACTATTGCTTATGATAACAAAGCCTCATGTGTTGGTCTAAGATTTTCTAAATTGCATACAACAACACTTGTATGCATCAGACCAACAAAATATGATAAGTCATCCCCTCACAATTGGTTTAGGATCAGAAACCAAATATTTTTACTATCTAATAACTTTTGATGTGTGGTATATGATTAATTTCTCTACCACAATGCACAAAGATATGTTTTCCAAAGAAGATTAGGCATATGAGTTAGTTTTTCTAATATTTGGGGGATGGAATAAAACAGCTGAAAAATATGTTATATGAATCGAATTATCATTAATATGATCCTCGCTTAAAAGATAATTCAAGTCAAATTCTAGAAGCATTTGCTGATCCAAATTAAATATCATATTTCAGCTGCAAATGCTCCTATTAAAATTAAAGTTCCTGAAGGATAAAGTTTACTGTACGCATGAAGCGTGGTAGACCAATCGGTTCCAAAGGCAACAATCCTTGAAAAGAATAGGAGCAAATGATCAAAATGATCATAATAAGGAGGAAATGAGCTCTGGAAGAGCCCACGACATAACATTTCATGAAACTACAGAAGAAGTTCAGGTACCTGAAAATAAAGAAAGTGATGAGATCTCAACAAGTTATGTCGCTTGCGAACTGATACGAAATGATCGTCGACGATATATTTGATACAATATAGTGCACAATATTGTAAAAGATTATGCGGATCGGACTTGTAGTCCAGACACCTGAAGATGTCATGCCATTTAAATGTAAGTCATAACCTATATGACTCATTCGATTAATTCTATATGAAGATACCTGAAGGATTTAAAATGTCTGAAGCAAATTCAAAATCTCGAAAAATGTATTCAATCAGATTACAAAGATCTTTGTACGGTTTAAAGCAATATGAGCGCATGTGGTATAATCGCCTTAGTAAATATTTGTTGAAAGAAAGTTACATAAATGATGTTATTTGTCCATATATTTTTATAAAGAAAATGGCATCAGAATTTGTTATACTTGCTGTTTATGTTGATGACATAAATCTTGTTGGAACTCCAGAATAGCTCCAAAAGATTGAATATCTTAAGAAAGAATTTGAGATGAAAGATCTTGGAAAGACAAAACTTTGTCTTGGTCTGCAAATTCAATATTTAGTAGACGAGATCTTTATTCATCAATCTGCCTATACATAAAGGGTCTTAAAATGCTTTTACATTGACAAAACGCACCTATTGAGTACACCAATGATTGTTCGATCACTTGAAGTGAATAAGGACCCGTTCCGACCTCCAGAAGAGGATGAGGAACTCCTTGGTCATGAAACACCCTATCTCAGTGCAATTGGTGCACTTATGTATCTTGCTAATACTACAAGTCCTGACATAACATTTTCTGTTAATTTACTAGCAAGATATAACTCTTCTCCTACACGGAGACATTGGAATGAGATTAAGCATATATTGCGATATTTAAAGAAAACTCTTGATATGGATTTGTTTTATGCTAACAAAGGTAGTGCAGATCTTGTTGGTTATGCAGATGCAGGTCATTTATCTGATCCTCATAAAGCTCGATCTCAAACCGGATACGTGTTTACATGTGGAGGTACTATCATATCATGGCGCTCTACAAATCAATCTATTGTTGCTACTTCTTTAAATCATGCTGAGATAATCGCTATTCGTGAAGCAAGTATGGAATGCGTATGGTTGAGATCAGTGATTCATTTCATTCGAGAAAAATATGGTTTGGAATGTGAGAAAAGACCCACAATTTTATACGAAGACAATGCTGCATGCATAGCCCAATTGAAGGGAGGATTTATAAAAGGAGATAGAACGAAGCACATTTCACCAAAATTATTCTACACACACGATCTTCAGAAAAATGGTGACATTGATGTGCAACAAATCCGTTCAAGTGACAATCCGACAGATTTATTCACTAAATCTTTGCCAACTTCAACTTTTGAGAAGATG
The DNA here is from genome assembly GCA_000715115.1 of Nicotiana otophora. Classification (NCBI taxonomy): domain Eukaryota; kingdom Viridiplantae; phylum Streptophyta; class Magnoliopsida; order Solanales; family Solanaceae; genus Nicotiana; species Nicotiana otophora. The sequence continues at coordinate 43,386 of AWOL01S0014697.1, forward strand.
ATATACAAGATTGGAATGCGGAGACTTAAATATTTGAAACAAGGTTTTCATCAGGGGGAATAAAATGCGCGATGTACCCTTTTTTCCTTACTAAAGTTTTTTCCCACAGGGTTTTCCTTATAAGGTTTTTAATGAGGCAGCTAGCAATGCGTATTACTAAATATGTGTACTCTTTTTCCTTCACTAGGATTTTTTCCCACAGGGTTTTGTCCTAGTAAGGTTTTAACGAGGCACATTATCTTTTAATGAACATCCAAGGGTGAGTGTTATGAAAATATTATATTGTGGATGTCCATTCATTACTTCGCTATAGATAATCTTCCTGGAGAAGATTTCCATTTAGTACTATGTTGAAATTTATCTACAAGCAGCTGATGCAGGCAGGTTGCAAGCAACTCAATGAAATGATTTGCAGCAACTTCTTATTAAACAGGCAGGTTGCAAACAGCTCATGCAGACAGCTTACAAGCAGCTCAAGAAAGCCTTGCAGCTGCTTCCTGAAAAGTCTCGCAACTGTTTCCTTTCTTCTATAAATAGAGGAGTTTTCAGTTCATTATGAAAACAACTTTGAAAGTTGAATAAAATATCAATCTCCCTCTATACTTGTCTTCAGTTTATTTACTTTTATAGTCTTTATTTTATAACATGAAAAAATTTATTATAATTGTAAGGAGATATTATTAACTTAAAAGCTCTCGTCTGAAACATAGTATAGAAGTCTCATTTGTCACTCTCTACATCCTAACAAATTCTGTTAATGGTATCAACTTGCTCATATAATATCTGAATTCTCCTTTCTAAATGGATTCGATTCTTAGCGTGTGGAGGGCGATAGCTTTGATGAGGACGACAGGCAATTTAGTGCGCCAACCTAAATACAGTACCTTGTTACTTTATACTACTATTATTCAATAGCATCCTACTTTAATGATCCTTCACTTGCCTGCGTGTGATTATCAGAAGCAGTGAATTCATTTTTTATCTGATGAAGAGTTAGTAGCATCGTGGGAACAAAAGTGTTACCGATATTCTTACACTGCTAAATTTCCTTTTAGTCCTGAAAAATTTATCCAATAACATTTTCACAGTGAATACTCCTCGCATAACTTATCTGCAAAGCTTTTTTAGCCTCATTCCCTGGGAAACATTGAGGCATGTGTGTGTGTGTGTAATTCCAAACCTAGACAAACGTCAACAACACCCTTCCCTAAGGAGGGCACAATTCTAATGCCTCAATGTTCATACTAAAAGTCTACAACAATGCTTTCAGGATATAAGCTTCTTCAACCTGAACCTACCTCTCTTGTATTGATTCGGACTACTTTGAAGCATGATGCACAGCTGACAGCTTCTTCCTCTTTTAAGTTCAATTAATCAGGAGTTACATGTCTAGAGGGTAGAAGCCTAGCGCACAACCATCTTCCCTGCAGCTTTTGAGCTGTGAAAGTGTAAAGCTACCACCGTCTAGCATTGTGCACCAGCACAAAAGGCTACAAGAGTTGAAGGAGATTCTGACCGACCTTTACACCTTCATGCAATCAAATTTACAAGAACTCAATTCTATATGTTTGTGCTTTCAAGATATCAAGTGGGATGGCAAGAAAACTTTCAATTTTGGAGCGTTGGAAGAGAGTTCAATGATATCCCCATATTGAACAGAGTGGACAAGATGAGAGCCATCAATATAAATCAGCCCCTCTTTGCAATACCATGCAATTTCCATCAACTCCTCAGGCTTCACAATGCCGTGCATCAGGCTATTGTAAGCTCCAGGAGCAATGGGTTCTCTCACTATATACTGGAGATCTTTGGATAAAATTGGCATTGCAAATCCACCTGCTGAAAGCATTGCAGCTGTTGACCCAGCGGCTGTTGACACTCTAAGTCCACTTGATCTGCAATGCACCAGAGAAGAACAAGACTGGTCCTCTTTCTTTGTTCTGTGAAGAGAAAACATCATTAAGCACCTTTCCAAAGCAGCATAGAAGGGAAGTATGCTTCATATGCTACAACAAACAAAACATTTACCTGAATGAGAATCGGGAAACTGTAGCAGGACAAGGATGAGCAATCAAAACATCATTAAGTGCGTAAGGCGTCAGTTCCTTTGAGTTGAGAGTGACTGACATCCTTGAGACTTCAGAAGGTCTAGCACGATTTTCAAGGATGTCATCTATTATCTGCAACAGAAGACTAATAGTTAAAACCTTGAGCACCTTTTAAAAATTAAACCCCCCATTCCTACAAGAAAAAAAAGATCGTAAAGCAAGAGTTGTGGCAGCATGAGAATGAAAAAGCTATGTTCCTACCTGAAAGTGAATTTGCTTTCTCTGAGCATGAATGATTAATTTGTGTTGGGAGTCACCCCTTTTATATACATTAACTCCACATGAGAAGAAACTAACAATACCCAAGCTGGAGCAAGTCATCGTAAAAAGAGATGGTTAACAATAAATAGTGTCAGCTTAGCCCCCTACTAAACCAAAAAACACAACCATGATACAACTAGAAGATATGTAGGGACATCACTGTGTTGAGCAGACTGTTTCATGATTTTTGGAACAACAATTTGCGCTTTTGATCCCCATGCACGTTACTCTGTGGCATTCTGAAATAAACAAGTTTCTATGCTCCAGGTTTGCAGGTTACTGACATAATAACTGAAGTGTGTGAAGTTACTTAGTTAGTTCAAAAGATGATCCATGGACATAGTTTTTGAAGACCAGTAATTACTTTACTTCAATCTTTAGTTTCTTCCCAAGAGTTCCCCTACTGTAGTTCAAAGAACTAATCTTTCACCCGTAGTAAGATTTCTTAGCTAGTGGTGACAAACCATTACATAAAAGAACAGGATCTCTTGGAAACTTCAATACAGAATTGGAATGTAGAGAACAAAAAGTAACTTTTTGCTCTTTTAAAAGTGTGATCCAGTATGAGAGAACCTTAAAACAAATAAGGACAAAGTAATTGAACGTGATATAATTCCAGACAGTTCCATAAAATCATCCATGCACACAGAAAAGAACATAAATAGAACAAGTCACCCTACACCTCAAGGTTATGGGCTCTGCTTTGCCACTAGAGTCAAGTCTCACTGGCGATAGCAAGAGTAACTAAAAACAAACTTTAGGCACCACGATGACCAGAAAACCAACCATCACCACAGAACCCTATAATTATATCAATAAGCATACATTTGATTTTACTCTGACATGTTAATATTCAATAGTATTGTAGGAAGCTAGTCTGGTAGTGATTTGCCTTAGGATGTTAGTGGCTCTTGGTGTGTCCTTATTACTCCATTGCGTCTGTAGTACTGTGCCATTATTACTGCTTAGTGTTATTGCTTTCCTCTCTATTTCCCGGTTATTGTGTTGCTGGTGTTATCTTTCTGGTTTCTTTTGCTGTTACTGCTGCATAGTCTCGTTCCATCTCCTTGTGCCGAGGGTCAATCAGAAACAGCCTCTCTACTCCTCCGGAGTAGGGGTAAGGTCTGCGTACACACTACCCTCCCCAGACCCCATTTGTGGGATTTCACTGGGTTGTTGTTGTTGTTGTGTTAATATTCAATAGTATTTTAGCACATCAAACTAATCACGGGCAATCATACAAAGTCATTAGTATATTTATGAGAAAGCTTAAAGAATAAGTAACAAAGTCTCACTTGTTCAAAGTTCTTGATAGTTGCCGCACAAAGAAATCCTGTACTCCTTGAAGCGTCAAACTCTTCACTGTATTCTTCAACCTAAACCACATAAAAAGTGACATAGTGACTTGCAATAGAAGTCATCGTAGACAGAACTGAATATGGATTGTGAAGAAATTGATTGCCACAAACCATTAAAAATTGCAGAATGAGCTAACCTCTTTTGCTTGAGTTGGGTCAGAATTTACTCCTAGAACAGGAATCGAATTATCCACAAAATGGCTTGCCTGCAATAATGTACCATCTCCTCCTATTGTAACTACTAAATCTACATCATGGATCGGCCGAGATAGATTAAAACGATAAACAGCTTCCCAGTCAACAAGCTTTTTCCTCAAGATGTTCTGACAGAATTTTATAGCCTCCTTGTGAACCAGACGTCTATTGTCTAGATATTTTAGTACCTGCAATAACTTCATGCGAAGAAGTCTCACCCTACTGAAGCATCAGACTTTAAGAATTGAGGCATACGCCAGTCATTAGGGACTTCAAATATTTGTCAAATAACATGTAAAAATGACTGTCATGTTCAAAATGATTGGAATGCAAATCATCTGCAAGTTATTATTGGTCAAAGAGTCTCAAGAGTTGAGAGCTATTCTAAATTCAATAACATATTATCTGGTCAGTGGTCAAGACATGGTAACTATCAGAATCAGCCTGATGCTATCATTCAGTTGCTTGAATACTTCAAAGTTTCAAGCTCTAACACGTAACTAATTATGCAAGTAACAATCGATAAAATATCTAGGAAGTACCACTTTCAAACAAGAGTAAATGGCGTTCTTCTAGTTCTGCTTTCTCTTTCTTTGAGACATTTTAGAAAATCTTGACTTATTAGGGATCTATTTATTGCCCAATTTTTAATTATACAAAGTCGAACAGACCAAAACGAATGCGACTTTTCAAGTCACTTTAAACACCCTTCGCCACTAGGCTACCTCTCTCGATTGCATCAAGGGGTTCAAATTAATATGTATGTATAAAAAGTAAAATTTGACATGTATACACAAGCGAGGGGTGTTCAACTGACCACCCTTTGGCCACTGTAGCTCCACCACTGAACCGAAAACACCACTGAGCGGGCTAGCTGTGTCCATTGCCTTACCTAGTACGAATGCATATAGTAAAGAGGAGCTCTAAGTAATCACCATGGTTGCACCAGGAGGTACATAAGTTTGAATGAAGAAATAGGCATATAACTGGCTTTGGCATATTATCAAACACTTAAAATACACATACTAATTAGAACGAGTTACCCTATGATCCTGCAGACATTTCCTGAGCTTTTAACAAATGTAGCAACAACAGAGAAAGAAAAGACGGTAAAACATCAAGTTACTTTAACTATGTGAGATTACCTTAGGGTTTCTGAAATGAAAAATGTTATCTGATTGGTTTGTCGGTAACACATCGAAAGGCTTTAATAAAAGCAACAACCGTCTCCTCGCCATTGTGAATTTGTATCCTTTTTCACCTTGCTTTCGGTGATTAACGTGTAAATCAGCGGACCAAAGTCACGGAGAGTTGTGAAGTGAAGCTGCCTATACCATGAGAAAAAGGTCAAGCTTCTCGGGTCCCAACTATGCTATACCTGGATCCGAATTTAATAACGGCTCGTTTCACTATTTTCCCTGTTTCCGGAATTGCCCGGCGAAATTAGCGTCTTAGAATATCACCTAACTTTTGTTTATCGCAGCAATGTCATAACTAATTTTATAACGTAAAAACACCTCAATTATGTTTATATCAAGATTCAAGAAAAAATGCCAGAATATATAACTACGATCCCAAACTAGCAATTATCATTCTGGCAACTCACTTTATTTGCATAACATGCAAAATCTAGGCTTAATTTCACTTAACCCTAGATTTTGCATGTTATGGGGCTACATCAAAAATCTTAGTTTAGTCCGTTCTTATTTGTCCTGGTGATGGACACACTGACCATATTCAAGGAGAGGTATCATGGTGTATGTTATTCGCTGACGACATAGTTCTGGTTGATGAGACGCGAGGCGACGTTAACGAGATGCTGCAGGTTTGGAGACAGACCCTCGAGTTTAAGGGTTTCAAATTGAGCAGGATTAATACGGAATACCTGGAGTGCAAGTTCAACATCGAGCCGAGGGAAGCGGGCATGGACGTGAGACTTGAATCACAGGTCATCCCCAAGAGAGGCAGTTTCAAGTACCTTGGGTCGGTTATCCAAGGGGTATGGGGAGATCGACGAGGATGTCACACACCGTATAGGGGTGGAGTAGATGAAATGGGGGTTAGCATCTGGAGTCTAGTGTGATAAGAAAGTGTCACTGATACTCAAAGATAAGTTTTATAGAGCGGTGGTTAGACCGGCCATGTTGTATGGGGCTGAGTGTTGACCAATTAAGAGCTTACATATCCAAAAGATGAAAGTAGCAGAAATGATGATGTTGAGATGAATGTGTGGGCACACTAGGATGGATAAGATTAGGAATGAGGATATTCGGGAGAAGGTGGGTGTGGCTCCCATGGATGACAAGATGCGAGAATCGAGACTTAGATGGTTCGGGCACGTACAAAGAAGAAGCCCATATGCTCCGGTAAGGAGGTGTGAGCGTTTGGCTTTGGTAGGTACGAGTAGAGGTAGAGGGCGGCCTAAGAAGTATTGGGGAGAGGTGATCAGGCAGGACATGGCGTGGCTTCAGATTTTCAAGAACATGACCCTTGATAGGAAGTTGTGGAGGTCGAGCATTAGAGTTGTAGGTTAGGAGGTAGTTAAGCATACTTTTACTTCGTACTAGTTGTAAATGCCTATTTTTTGTTTTTTCTTTTACATTATATTTTAAATAATTATTATGTTTGTATTTATAAGTTTTTGAATTAGATTATAGTTAAAATGTTTGATAAGGGGTTAAGGGATTGGATTGATACTTTATTTAGTCGAATTGGGCCAAAACTAGCCCATAAATTCGAGCCTAGGACCCGGTCCAAACCATGTGGTCTGAAAGACGCCCAAAACGACGCCGTTTTGATAAATGGAGCTAGATCGAATCCCATCCTTTCATCTCTCCCTGATCCAACAGCTCTCATCATTTGTCATCCTAGGTATTTAAAGCCTAGGTTAGCCAAATATTGCCCTCATTTTCCCTTATCTTTCCCCTTCTCTTCTCTTTCTCCTCACCCTCTCCCCTCTCCCTCAGACCTGCCGTCCTCCGCCCATCTCCGCCGGCCGGAAATCGCCACTGCCGGCGGAGCACTACCAAATCACCCCATTTTTACATTGTTCTCTTCCTCTCTTTATTCTCTACACCAATCCAGACCCCAAATCCTCAAACTCTCTCCCAATCTCTACGAATCTAGCAAAAATTGAAACCATAGTCGCCCTCTTTTTCTCAAATTCGTGAAGTTCTAGATCGCCCCATGCTATAATACCTACGTCAACGGATAGAGCTCCTCAAGGCCTACCTATTGATGTTAATCTCACCCCGAAACTCCAACGATAAATTTTCCGGCCACCTCCAGTGTTGCCTTACCGCCGACTTGTCACGACCTAAAACCAACCCGTCGTGATGACGCCTATCATGGTACTAGGCAATCCGACTATTCAGACATTTCCAACACTTTAAATCTTTGAAAGATGCTAAACAGTTTAAATAAAAAATTCTCTTAAAATAGGATAGGAAATCATAACTCAATACATAAATTCTTCCCAAAATCGGGGTGTCACTGAGTACATGAGCATCTACGAAATGACAAAGACGGGTACACTGTCTAGAAAGTAAATATGAATAAATAAACTGAAAGATAAGGGAGGAGAGTCAAGGTTTGCGAAAGCCAAACAGCTACCTCGATGATCTCTGAAGGTTTGGACTCTGCAAATCAGCAACCGCCGTGACCGGAAGCACCTGGATCTGCACACAAGGTGTACGGTGTAGCGTGAGTACAACCAATTCAATAAGTAACAAATCTAACCTTTGGACTAAAAGTAGTGACGAGTCCAATTATTACAGTTCACTTTCAATATTTAACAACACGGAAAGTTACAGAAATTATGACAGTGATATCCCAGAAATTCATAATTTAACAGGTAGAGGTACAAGAATTTAGATATGCTTTTAGATTTGTAATAAAACTCAACATTTAACAGGGCAGATCCAGTCCAAATGCAAGTAAACCAGGACAGATCTAGCCCAAATGCAAATAAACCAGGGCAGATTTAACCCAAATGTAAATAACAGCTAGCAATTACGTCCACTGTGGATGTACAGACTCTGGAGGGACCGATCCAACCCAAGCACTATAATAAGCCAAATCGTGGCATCAATCAATAAGGCATGCTGCGGCGTGCAGCCCGATCCCATAAATAGCACTCACAATAACCCTCAGTCTCGCTCAGTCACTGATCTCTCTAATCTATCGGGCTCACCAAGATTATGTTATTTAACCCAACCAATAATGATATGATGTAACAAATAAGGACAACAGAGACCGAGACATATTATGCAAACAATAGCTGTTACTGAGTATAAAATGGCAAGTTAAGCAAATAGTTCAACATATATCCTAAACAGGATTTCTAACATGATTGACAGCTCAATTGTTCTATTCACATGGTAAAATACGGGTAACAACAAGCTTAATCAACTATTCAATTCCATAGAATAGATCGAGTCACAATTCTTACGGTGTACGCCTACATGCGCGTCACCTAGCATATCCGTCACCTCAACACCAATCATATAACACGAAATTCAGGGTTTTATACCCTCAGAACCTAGTTTAGAAGTGTTACTTTCCTCAAACTGTGCGAAACTATACTCCAACAAGCCCTTGCCTCATGAAACGACCTCAAAATACCCTGAATCTAGTCACAAACAGTTCGATACAATCAACACGAGCTAAAGGGATCAATTCTACATGAAATTACTAAGTTCTTAATTAAAAGTCAAAAAGTTCACTCAAAAGCCGGCCCCCAGTCCCACTTCTTGGAATCCAACAAAAGTCACAAAATTCGAAAGCCCATTCAACCACAAGTCCAACCATACCAAATTTACCAAAATCCAACACCAAATCGACACCCAAATCCCCAATTTAAACTCTCCAAATTTCTATCCGAAACTCCCAAAATTATACCTCAAAACCATACAATCTAGGTGGAAAAATCAATGGGGAAACATAATTATTGAGTAAATTTAACCACAAGTGACTTACCTCAAGAATCCCTTCAAAATACCTCTCAAAATAGCCTAATCCCGAGCTTGGAATGTTCGAAAATGAAGAAAACCCACAGAACCCTCGTTTTAATAATCTGCCCAGCCTTTCTCGCTTCTGCGGTCCAAAAATCTGCTTTTGCGGTACCGCTTAGGCGGTCACTAATCCGCTTCTGCGGAAAACACTCCATATCCGACCTCGCGTACCTGCGGTCAAGCCTCCGCATCTGCGGGTGCGCTCCTACGCAAATGACAATCGCTTCTACGAACACCCCTTCCAGCTCCTCCGCTTCTGTGGAACTACTCACGCGTCTGCGGGCTCACAGATGCGACATATCCCTCGCACCTGCGACCCTCCAACAGTCTAGCCAACCTCGCTTCTGCGATAAACCCTTTGCTTCCGCGTCCACACAGGTGCGGACAATCCTTAGCACCTGCGACCACATCATTCCTCACTCCTAACCGCATGTACGCTTCCTTAGCTCGCACATGCGACCAAAGCTTTGCATGTGCGTTTGCACCAGCAAATTCCAGCTACAACACCTCTTTTAACTCCAAACTTGATTCGATAATCGCCCGAACTTCACACGAGGTCCCCGGGACCTAACTAAATATACCAACAAGTCCTAAAACACTATACGAACTCAATCGAGCCTTCAAATCACATCAAACAATGCTAAAATCACGAATCACGCATCGATTCTAGCCTACTTTGAACTTTTAATTTTCACATTCGATGCTGAAACCTATCAAATCACGTCCGATTGACCTCAAATTTTGCACATAAGTCATAATGACACCATGGACCTACTCCAACTCCCGAAACCCCAATCCGAGCCTGATAACCACAAAGTCCACTCTCGATCAAACTTCTAAATCCCCAACTTCCACAATTTCAAGCCTACCCTCCAATTCATAATCCGGATGCACTCCTAAGTCAAAATCACCCAACGGAGCTAACAGAATCATAAAAACTCCATTCCGAAGTTGTCTACAGTAAGTCAATGTCCAGTCAATATTTTCAACATAAGTTTCCAACCTTGAGACTAAGTGTCTCAATTCATTTCAAAACCTCCCCAGACTCGAACCAACTACCCCAGCAAATCCCATAATAACAATTAAGCAGGGAATGAACAGTAAATTGGGGAACATGGCTATAACTCTCAAAACGACCAGCTAAGTCGTTACATCCTTCCCCTCTTAAACAAACGTTCGTCCTCGAACGGGTCTAGAAACATACCTGGAGTCTTAAAAAGACGTGTATATCTGCTTCGTATCTCCCGCTTAGTATCTCAAGTGGCCTCCTCAACTGGATGACCTCTCCACTACACCTTCACTGAAGCTATGTACTTTGACCTCAACTTCTGAACCTGCCGATCCAAAATGGCCATTGGCTCCACATCATAAGTCAAATCACCATCCAACTGAACCGTGCTGAAATCCAAAACATGAGACGGATCGCTAACATACTTGCGGAGCATAAAAACTTGAAATATTGGATGCACACTCGACAAACTAGGTAGTAAGGCAAGCTTGTAAGCCAACTCTCCAATTCTCTAAAGTACCTCAAACGGCCCAATATACCGAGGGCTCAACTTGCCCTTCTTCCCGAACCTCATAACACCCTTCATGGGTGACACCTTGAGTGGTACCTTCTCCCCGACCATGAAAGCAACATCACGAACCTTCCAATCGGCGTAACTCTTCTGTCTAGACTGCATCGTGCGAAGCCGATCCTGAATTAGTTTAACCTCGTCCAAATTATCTTGAACCAAGTCAGTACCTAATAGCCTAGCCTCACCCGACTCAAACTAACCCACCGGAGACCGACATTGTCTCCCATACAAAGCCTTATACAGAGCCATCTGAATGCTTGACTGGTAGTTTTTGTTGTAGGCAAACTCCGCGAGCGGCAGAAACTGATCCCAAGAACCCCCGAAATCAATGACACAAGCGCGTAGCATGTCCTCCAATATCTGAATAGTGCATTCGAACTGTCCGTCTGTCTGAGGGTTACTCAACTCAACCTGGGTCCCCAACTTATGCTGCACTGCACTCCAAAACTGCGATGTAAAGTGCGTGCCCCAATCTGAAATGGTGGACACCGTCACACCAAGAAGGCGAACAATCTTGCGGATGTAAATCTCAGCCAACTGCTCCAAAGAATAAGTAGTCCCAACTGGAATGAAGTGAGCGGACTTGGTCGGTTGATCCACAACCACCTAAATAGCATCGAACTTCCTTGAAGTGCGTGGGAGTCCAACTATAAAATCCATAGTGATACGCTCCCATTTCCACTCTGGGATCTCAAGCCTCTGAACCAATCCGTCTGGTCTCTGATGCTCATACTTCACCTGCTGATAGTTAAGACACCAAGCTACAAACCCCACTATATCCTTCTTCATTCTCCTCCACCAATAATGCTGCCTCAAGTCCTGGTACATCTTCGCGGCACCGGATGAATGAAATACCGCGAACTATGGGCCTCCTCTAGAATCAACTCATGTAGCCCATCTACATTAGGCGCATAAATCTTAACATGCATCCTGAACACCCCACCATCCCCAATAGTAACATCCCTGACATCACCATACTGAACTGTTTCCTTAAGGACAAGCAAATGGGCATCATCATACTGGCGATCTCTGATGCGATCATATAAGGAAGACCAAGAAACCACACAAGCTAGAACCTGGCTGGGCTCCGAAACATCTAATCTCACGAACTGGTTGGCAAAGGCCTGAACATAAACTGCAAGCGGTCTCTCACCAACATGAATGAATGCAAGGCTACCCATACTCACCGCCTTTCTACTCAAGGCATCGGCCACCACATTGGCCTTCCCAGTCTAATACAGAATGGTGATATCATAATCCTTTAGCAGCTCCAACCATCTTTGATGCCTCAAATTTAGATCCTTTTGTGAACAAGTGTTGGAGACTCCGATGATCCATAAATACCTCACAAGACACACCGTAGAGATAATGCCTCAAAATTTTCAATGCATGAACGATGGCAGCCAACTCCAAATCATGGACGGGTAGTTCTTCTCATGAGGCTTCAACTGACGCGAAGCATAAGCAATCACTCTACCCTCCTGCATCAAGACATACCCAATTCCAATCTGAGAAGCATCACAATACACTATATAAGAGCCTGAAGTTGAAGGCAAAACTAGAACACAAGATATGGTCAAGGCTTGAGCTTCTGAAAGCTCTGTTAATACTCATCCGACCACCTAAATGTAGCACCCTTCTGGGTCAATTTGGTCAAAGGCGATGCAATAGACGAGAAACCCTACACGAAGCAACGATAATAACCGGCCAAGCCGAGAAAGCTTTGAATCTCCGTAGCTAAGGATGGTCTGGGCCAACTTTGAACCGCCTCTATGTTCTTCGGAGCCACCTTAATCCCCTTACTGGACACCACGTTCCCCAAGAACGCCACTGAACTAAGCCAAAACTCACACTTGGAGAACTTGGCATAAAGATTTTCCACCCCCAGTCGCTGCAACACAATCCTAAAATACCGGGAATGCTCCTCCTGGATACGAGAGTACACCAGGATATCATCAATGAATACTATGACAAACGAGTCAAGATAAGGCTGAAATACATTGTTCATCAGATGCATGAATGCTGTTGGGGCGTTGGTCAGCCCAAAAGACATCACAAGGAACTCATAATGACCATAACGGATCCCGAATGCTGTCTTTAGAATATTTGAGTCTTGAATCTTCAACTGGTGATACCTAGACCTCAAATCAATCTTAGAGAACACCCTCGCTCCCTGAAGCTGTTCAAATAGATCATCAATAAGCGGCAAAAGGGTACTTGTTCTTGATTGTAACTTTGTTCAATTGCCTATAATTGATGTACATCCGCATAGTGCCATCATTCTTCTTCACAAATAGAACCGGTGCACCCCAAGGCGACACACTAGGCCTAATAAACCCCTTTATCAAGAAGTTCTTGGAGCTACTCTTTTAATTCCTTCAACTCGGATTGTGTCATACGATATAGAGGAATATAAATGGGCTGAGTGCCCGGTGCCAAGTCAATACCAAAGTCAATATCCCAGTGGGGCGGACTACCCGACAAGTCTATAGGAAACACATCCGAAAAATCTCACACCACCGGGACAAAGTCAATAGTAGGAGTATCAACACCAACATCCCTCACAAAGGCCAAATATGACAGACATCCCTTCACAACCGTCCGTTGGGCCTTCAAATAAGAAATCACTCTACTGGGGACATAATCTAGAGAACCTCTCCACTCGATCCTTGGCAAACCTGGCATCGCCAATATGACAGTCTTATCGTGACAATCAAGAATAGCATGACATGGAGACAACCAATCCATACCCAAGATCATGTCAAAATCAACCATACTAAGCAATAAGAGATCAACTCTCATCTCCAATCCCCCAATAGTCACTACACATGATCGAGACACATGGTCCACAACAATGGTATCGCTCTTTGGCGTAGATACATGAACATATGAAACTAAGGACTCACGGTGCATATACAAATAATGAGCAAAATACGATGATACGTACGAATAAGTGGAACCAGGGTCAAATAATACAGAGCATCCTTGTGGCATACTGAGACAATACCTATGATCACTGTGTCTGAAGTAACGGTATCTGGCCTGGAAGGAATAGCATATAATCGGTCCTGACTGCCACCTGATCCGCATCCCCTTCTTGGGCGATGCCTAGCTGCCTGAACCCCAACCCAAGCTGGTGGGTAGGTGGTGAAGTAACTGGTGCTGAAGTCGTGGCCTGACTCCTCCGCTGAACTGGACTTCCCGTAAGGCGGGGACAAAACCTCTTCACATGAACGACCTCTCCACACTCAAAATATCCCTTCTCGAAAAATGGTGGCAAATACTAAAGCAAACCCCGAGAACCAGAATAACTGTCAGAAGAACCTGGTGCAGATGAACCCTGAACTGAAGGCACACGAGATGAACTCTGAGCTGGGAGAGAATTGAGGGATGACTGACATGGTCTAGCATTGTATGCACCATGGTTGGATGATGCACCACGGTAAACTGGATGAGCCATCTGAGCGAGCCTATAAGGACGACCCTTGATGTGGTAAGACTACCCCTAGAAGGTGCACCACTGAAATCGACCAAACCACGAGGCCTTCTGGCCTCCCTCTCCTCACGCTCCCGACTGCGAACCATCTCTAGCCGCCGAGCAATATCAACCTCCTCATCAAATGTGGCACCTGATACACTCTCCCGAGTCATAACAAAATAGTACTGGTAGTAGAGGCCATCAATGAACCTCTTTAATCCTATCCCTTTCAGTGGGAACCAACAAAACTGCATGACGAGCCAACTCTGAGAATCTTATCTCATACTAGGTCACAGATATGCCATCCTATCGTAGCTTCTCAAACTGTCTGCGTAGCTCCTCCCTGTGAGTCTGTGGCACAAACTTCTCCAAGAAGAGAATAGAGAACTCATGCCATGTAAGTGGTGTTGCACCGACTGGAATGCGCCTCTCATAGGCCTCCCACCATATGAAAGCAGCCTTAATAAACTGAAAAGTAGTGAATGAAACCCCATTGGTCTCCAGAATACCCACTGTGAGAAGAAACCGCTAACACCTGTCTAAGAAGTCCTGGGCATCATCTGACTCAACCCTACTAAATGATGGAGGCTGGAGTCTTCTGAACCTCTCTAGTCTCCTCTGCTCATCATCAACCATCATGGGACCCATTTGGGCCTAAGCAGCTACAACCGGCTGGGTTGGTAGTACCCAGTGTCTGAAGTCCCTGCATCACCTGCTCTGGAGTACGGGCGGCGGGAGTCTGGGTACCTCCCCCAGCCTGAGAAATGGTTGGCTTGGTCTGAATAGAAACTGCAAGAGCAAGGCTGGTTCACACGATCAAAATCTGAGCCAAAGCCTCTTAAAGGCCTAGAATCACAATGGGCACAGCTGGTGCCTAACCTGGCCCCACTGGCCCAACAATATCCGGTACCTTCTACTGAGCTGGAGCAACGGTAGATCTGCAAGTGCTGCTCCAGTTGCTATACGAGATACACCCCTGTCCCTACAACGACATCGGCCTCCTGTGGCCCTAGCTGATGGTACTGGTGGCTGTCCATCCTAACCGGAAGCACGTGTCCTCACAATATGTGAGAGAATAGAATAATAAAAGTTTAGTTCTTGGAATCAACAAATCCATACGACAAGAATACAAGAATGTGAAATTTTCCTAAGGGTTTGACAGCCTCTCGAAGATAAGTATAGACGTCTCTATACCGATCCGCAAGACTCTACTAAACCTGCTCATGACTCATGAGACCTAGGTAACCTAGACTCTGATACCAACTTGTCACGACCCAAAACCAACCATCACATACCCAAAACCAACCCGTCGTGATGGGTCCTATCATGGTACTAGGCAAGCCAACTATTAAGAAATTTCCAACACTTTAAATCTTTGAAAGATACTAAAACAGTTTAAATAAAGGAAAATCTCTTAAAACAGGATAGGAAATCATAACTCAATAGATAAATTCTTCCCAAAAACCGGGATGTCACTGAGTACATGAGCATCTACGAAATGACAAAGATTGGTACACTGTCTAGAAAGTAAATTTGAATAAATAAACTGAAAGATAATGGAGGAGAGTCAATGTCCGCGAACCCCAAGCAACTACCTCGATGATCTCCGAAGGTCTGGACTTTACAAATCAGCAACTGTCGTGACCAAAAGCACTTTGATCTGCACATGAGGTGCAGGGTGTACCATGAGTACAACCAACTTAATAAGTAACAAATCTAACCTTTGGAATGAAAGTAGTGACGAGTTCAATTATTACAATTCACTTTCAACATTTAACATCACAGAAAGTTACGAAAATTATGACAGTGATATCCCAGAAATTCATAATTTAAAATGTAGAGGTACAAGAATTTAGACATGCTTTCACATTTGCAATAAAACTCAACAAAGAACAGGGCAGGTCCAGCCCAAATGCAAGTAAAATAGGGCAGAACCAGCCCAAATGCAAATAAACCAGGGCAGATCCAGCCCAAATACAAATAACTGCTAGCAATTGTGCCTACTGTAGACGTGCCGACTCTGAAGGGGCCGATCTAGCCCAAGCGTTATAATAAGACAAATTCTAGCATAAATTAATAAGGCCTGCTGTGGCGTGCTGCCCGATCCCATAAATATCACTCACAATAACCCTCAGTTTCGCTCAGTTACTGATCTCTTCAGTCTCTCGGGCTCACCAAAATCATATTATTCAGCCCAAACAATAATGATAAGATGTAGCAAATAAGGACAATAGAGACTGAGACATATTATGCAAATAATAGTTGTGACTGAGTATAAAATGGCAAGTTAAGCAAATAGTTCAACATGTATCCTAAACGGGATTTCTAACATGATTGACAACTCATTTGTTCTATTCACATGGGTAACAACAAGCTTAATCAATTATTTTGTTCCATGGAATCGACCGAGTCACAATTCTTATGGTGCACGACTACATGCACGTTACCTAACACATGCGTCACCCCAACACCATTCACATGACACGAAATTCGGGGTTTCATACCCTCAGAACCAAGTTTAGAAGTGTTACTTACCTCAAAATATGCGAAACTCTACTCCAACAACCATTGCCTTACGAAACGCCCTCCAAATGCCCCGAATCTAGTCACAAAATGTTCGATACAATCAACACGAGTTAGAGGAATCAATTACGCATGAAATTACTAAGTTCTTAATTAAAAGTCAAAAAGTTCACTCAAAAGTCGCCCCCCGTGCCCACTTCCCGGAATCTAACAAAAGTCACAAAATTCGAAAGCCCATTCATCCATGAGTCCAACCATACTAAATTTACCAAAATTCAACACCAAATCAACACCCAAATCCCCAATTTAAACTCTCCCAATCTCTTGCCTCAACTCCCAAAATTACACCTCAAAACCACACAATATAGGTGGAAAAATCAATGGGAAAACATAATTATTGAGTAAATTTAACCACAAGTGACTTACCTCAAGAATCCCTTCGAAATCCCTCTCAAAATTGCCTGATTCCGAGCTTGGAATGTTCAAAAATTAAGAAAACCCACGGAACCCTCGTTTTAATAATCTGCCCAGGCTTTCTCTCTTCTACGGTCCAAAAATCCGCTTCTGCGGTACCGCCCATGCGGTCAGTAATCCACTTTTGCGGAAAGCACTCCACTCCCGACCTCGCGCACCTGAGGTCAAGGCTCTGCATCTGCGGGTGTGCTCCCACGCAAATGAAGGTCACTTCTACGAACACCCTTTCCAACTTCTCCGCTTCTACGAAACCACTCACGCGTCTGCGGGCTCGTAGATGCGGCATCTCCCTCGTACCTGCGACCTTCCAACAATCCAACCAACCTCGCTTTTGCGATAAACCCTTCGCTTCCGCTTCCGCGTCCACGCAGGTGCGGACAATCCTTCGTACCTACGACCACAACCTTTCTCACTCCTGGACTTATCTGCGCTTTCTCAGCTCGCACCTGTGACCAAAGCACTGCATGTGCGATTGCACCAGCAGGATCCATCTACAACACTCCTTTTAACTCCAAACTTGATCCGATAATCGCCCGAACCTCACACGAGGCTCCCCGGACATCAACTAAATATACCAACAAGTCCTAAAATACGATACGAACTCAGTCGAGCCTTCAAATCACATCAAACAATGCTAAAACCATGAATCGCGCATCGATTCAAGCCTAATAAACTTTGAACTTATAATTTCCACATTCGATACTGAAACCTATCAAATCACGCCCGATTGACCTCAAATTTTGCACACAAGTCATAAATGACGCCACAAACCTACTTCAACTCCCAGAACCCCAATCTGGGTCCAGTAACCACAAAGTCAACTCTCGGTCAAACTTCTAAATCTCTGACTTCCGCCATTTCAAGCCTACTCCAACAACGGACCTCCAATTCACAATCAGGATGAACTCCTAAGTCCAAAATCACCCAACGAAGCTAACAAAACCATTAAAACTCTATTCGAGAGTCGTCTATACATAATTTAATATCTGGATATATTTTCAACTTAAGCTTCCAACCTTGAGACTTAGTATCTCAATTTATTCCGAAACCTCCCTGGGCCCTAACCAACTACACTGACAAGTCCTAAGACAACAATTAAGTAGAGAATGAAGAGTAAATGAGGGAACAAGACTACAACTCTCAAAATGACCGGCTGGGTCGTTACACGACCCGCCGACCCGTCGCCTTTCTGCAACTCTGCGGCCTCCTGTTACTTTTCACACTGGCCTCGAGCGAGGTTTTGTTGTTGATTTTCATCGAAACTAGCCTCCAATTCTCCGGAATCATGGTTTCGATAAAAATAACAGTAGAAGATTGGTCGAGCTGTACCATTGTCCCACAATGTCTTGCTGCCTAATCGTCACTACGCCACCACTGTTCGGACACTCAAATTGGGTAAACTCGAACCTTAATGCTTTCCTCCATGTTTTGAATTTTTTGTTTCTCTGTCATTTGTTTGTAGCCTTGTTGTAGTTTAAATTCTATTTAGTGATCATTTTAGTTTAATGTTCAATCTAAATTTGATTTTGTCGCCGTTTAACTTAATCGATTCTATTAGTTTGTCTCATTGTTAACATATTTTTGTTTTACTTTATAATAGTTAAGTTTGAATTATGTTTCTAATTTTGCTTTAGTTTAAACTATTGAGTTCTATTAAGGTTTCACCAATCAATATATGTCTTTGTTTAATCTTTAAGTTCTAGTTCTCTTTGTTGGTTAATGGTTCAATTAGATAGTTCTAGTTACTTGTTTTTGATTTGGTTTGAGTAAGTGATTTGGTATTGTCGTTGATAAAATCTGAAGGTTATATGAGTTGATAATGATTTAGGGTTCAAAGTTATTTACTTTAACATCTAGGGTGGCTGAAAGTACTATTTTCCTCCATGCTTCTGCCATATTATGTTGTAGGACCGTCCTTTGCCCCTTTGGACAGTCCTGGAGCAGTGTTTGGTGAACAAAAGTCAGTCCTTTTGGTAAACCAAAAGTGGTCCAAAAGTGACTTTCTTTGCTTACTTAAGAGCTACTCCTTTCATATTTTCACACCCCCCCATATATATATATATATATATATATATATATACTTAAGCATCATCTTTTTACATTCTAAGAAAACAGGATTTGAGAAAAACAAATCACCAGTTGAACCGTAAGAGTGGGCTGAAAACCTGAAAGTTTTGGAGTAATTTATCTTTGATCAAAACCTTTCAAAATAACAAAGTTTATAAAGTTAGTTCTAGGCTTCTTTACTCTCTGAAATTGTTGGGACTCAAGGTCTATTTATGAGTCATTTTCTCGGGTTGCAAGGTGTTGTTTTCTGCGGTCATTGCTGCTGGATTTCAGTTCATGTCACGGTATTTTGATTTCTCTGCAACATAGGTAAGCCTTTAACCTCTGTAATGTTGATTTTTCAATATTAATGAACATGACATGTATTTTTAGCATGTTCTAGTGTTGTTTAGTTAAAAGAAAATAGACGAATACTGATTGGTTGTTTATGTGGTTATGTCTTATGTCTCAAATAGATTTATGTGCTAAAATGTGGATATTTGGTTCATTTTTATTTGCTTAAGTTAAGTTTTCAATTTGGAAAAAAGAATAGTTCAAAGATTCTATTTTTGCTATTAGCAAGTTAAACTGATTTTTCTTTTCTTTATAAATATTGGATTTGTATTCAGGTTCTTTTATCTATAACGATCCGATACTTATTTATATTTTGAAGTTGAGCTTGATCCTTGAGAGTGAAAGAGTATAATTTTCCATGGCTCAAGTTGTTACTTAGTTTCCTGTACTTCAAGGTTTTCTTTTAATGATTAAATTAGTATCCATGCTCATATTAAATGGCTAAAGTTTTTGTATCAAGGCAAGTTGTCTTTTAAAAATAATACATTAATTGTTGTCATCAATTGTTTTAATTGAATGAACGAAGAATAAAAAAATCTAAGGTCATGTGTATTGAGTTTATTAAGAATGTAATCCCTGCAAGTTGGTGTTCAAGTTCAAAAAATTCATGATGCATATGTTAGTCCATTGTCTAAACTACAATCAATGTTAGCTAGTCTTAGTGACAAAAATGATATTTTCCTTCATGGGTAGTCTGATAGCGTTTCTTTCCCTGTGAAATGTTTAAGTCTTTTGTTTTTGGATTTCTTTAGTTTTTTTTGTTTTCATTTTCTTTATTTGGAGGAACCATTGTTGGATTGGATTTCTCTTTGAAAAAATAAAAAAAAGGTACGTACATGTGAAACTTCTTGTGTTTTGATTTTCAATCTCATCAAATCAATAAAACAAAAAAGTGGCTCATTAGGTTGTTGTCTTGTTTTCTATAAATAAATAAATTAAATACTTTTCTTTTGCCATGAACACTAGCATCAATTTAAATTACTGAAATTTTCTTCCTGGTATCTGAAAAAGTTGCATTAGTTGGGCCATTTGTTTGGCCCAAGTGTTGTTCCAAGACCATGAATAATTAATCTCAATGCCACAAGATTCACAAATGGGCAAACAACCCATAAGTCAAGAGAGTGAGCTAATGCCATTACAATAGCCAAATCTCTAACGTAGCCCATTCTTGAAACTAATAAAAGCTGGCCCAAATTTTTTAAATTCCTTGGTTGTTTGTATATTTCCAATAAAAAATAGATTCTTTTTATTTTATTTTAAATAACCTAATCACTTTTAATAATTAATTTAAACAGTAGGCAACTTATAGGCGCGTTTTCACTTTTTCTTTCACGGACTCGCTTGCATAGCGTGATGTTTAACATTTATTAAATTAATTCAAAAATCTCATACCATATTCAATAGCTTTGATAATTCCTAAATTAGTTAATCCCTTGCTATAAATCGCGGATTCATTTGCGTAGCGCGATAGTCGTCATTTAATAAATTCTAAAATTCATTTCCACAAATGTAGTAATTTTTTCAAAAATTATAACGTGTTAATAATCCTTGTCATGACTGCGGATTCACTTGCGTAGCGCTGTTATGACAAAATTAATAAATTTTGCCTTAATCACGCATTTGCTTGCGCGGTGTGGTTACGACATCTTATTTTATTCAAGTCATCTTTTAATAATTAAGCAATGAAAGCGGATCTAGGCAAAACATGAAAACTAATAAAACACAGTATATCCAAAATTAATTCAAGTAATTTTTAGTCAATAAAAGCGACTGTGCTAGAACCACAGGACTCAGAGAATACCTTAATCCTTTGCTCGGTCAACATAATTTCTTACCCAGACTTTATTTTCGCAGACCAAATAATAATAGAGTTAAACCTTCTCTTGAATATGAATTTAAATAAGAGCACCACCAACTAAGCCGGAAAGTAATGCTATCGGTACATGGACCCTTCTCGACTTGAGTTGTCCGCTCAAGTAAGCTAGTCTAGATACCTTCTCCACTAGGAATTAAACCTAGAAAAACAAAATCTCATGTCGAATATCCCTAGTAGGTTCACTTTATTTGCATCATGTGCATTTGACTTAGCAGGGCTCGACACAGGGGCCAGGTTTTATTTTAGGACAAGTACCTTGTTGAGACCATTATGTTCATGTTATGTGCTACCTATTACATTATTTGGGAGGCTTGCATGTTGACCGACATTAGGGTATCTCAGTTGAATGAACAAAGAGAAAAGAAAAAATATTCTCCCAAATTTTGTGCAAATGTCCGTTATTCAAAAATAAAAAAACACATGTGTCCAGTGTCAAAGTTTAATTTTCACAATAAAACAAAAAGAGAAAAAAATTGTCGGTTTCGTCGAACTACGCTGGTATGATTCTCACTACCTGATGAGATACGTAGGCAACCTCCATCGGGTTCGGCCCCTATTTATTTTCAAAAAAGAATTACGTGTGTGCATAAACTTTTTTCGAGAAATTGAATAAAATAAACAATAGCTATATTTGTTCACATTTTACCATTTTTGCCCTCGTATTCGGTCTTTTTGCTGAGACAACCTTTAAACCTTCTACTGAAGTATCGAAGGACTGTTTTCGCAATAATAGCCATTTCATCTAGTTTTGTCCATTTTACCCTGTTGTCTGGCCGTATTTTGTCGAGACAACATTTAAACCTCTCTTGAGAGTACCGGAGGGCATTTTTCGTAAAAATATCCATTTAATCCATGTTGTCTACTTTTTATCATTTTGTCCCTATGTTCGGCTGTTTTGATGAGATTGTCCCAAAACCTTATTTGGAAGTGCCAAAGGGCCGATTTCGTAAGAATGACCTTGTAGTCAAGTTTTGTCTCTGGTACGAACTACGCACACTTGATTCTTGACCATATGCAAGATAACTAGGCAATGCTTCAGTGCCTAGTCAAATCGGTGCCCTGTCAAATCAGACAAATTGGTCAAGTCTTACCATTTTGATCACAATTGACTGATCTTTCTAAATGGTATCCTCCAACGAGCTTGTCCGCTCTATTTCAGTAAACCCTCAGATAATTAGGGTCATTTATTTAAGTCCCACATTGCTATTTCTAACTTTCATGAGTCAAATCCTAGGGTATGAGAGATTTTGTTTTTGTATTATCCAAGTTTGCATAGGTCTGAACCTTACATTTTGCCACTTAAGTGCGATATGAACACAATGAGAAGAAGATCTGACAAAAAGCCAAAAGATGATGAGCCCCCACTGATTTGGTTTGTGCATAGAACACCCCGATTATTGTGGCAGTGGTAGAAACATATAGGTGTTTGTGAGCAAGGAAAGATAAAGGACCATCTGGGTCACTTTGTGAACATTATGGAGATCAACCCAATGAGTGACTTAATCGAGGCGTTGGTGCATTTTTGGGATCCTAATAACAATGTATTCCATTTTAATGATTTCGAAATGACTCCCACTTCGGAGGATTTAGCTGGATACACAAGGTTAGGCGATGAGCTTCAGAAGAAGAGACCTTTGGCACCAAGGGATGTCACTACCAGTAAGTTCCTTGAGCAGATGATAATCAGCCAAAATAAATAGCATGTGTTGAATGAGGGCATGTTCACTTGGATTTCTTGTACGACAGGTAGGGGTGTCCAGGTGGATTTTCAAAGCACGAGAAAGAGCTTGATAATAAAATTGGATACAAAGCTTGGCAAAGCCACGGGCGAAGGTCATTCCTAATGGTATTTTTAGGGACAATGGTTTTCCCGAGGCATGACAAAAATATTGATATTCGATTATCTGGCATAGTCATCACTTTATTGTGTGGAAAGGATGTCACTATCATTCCTATGGTATTGTCAGATATTTATCATGCCATGACCAAATGTCAGAAAGGAAAAGATTTCTTTGGTGGCTATAACATTATACTCCAAGTATGGTTTTTAGAGCACCTTTTACATTATCCCGTAAAGATAAATTTTAGTGTCCATTGGTGCAACAATGAGCTTAAAGATAGGTTTAAAGATGTGATCATAGATAGTAGCTTCCCCGAGGGCATCTAAGGATGGATGGGGCATCTTCATAAGTTGTCCGCTTCTGAAATCACATAGAAATACCATTGGTTCTCACCAAAAAAAGTCATATACAAGTCTTACCACCATTCATTTTTGATTTTGATGGGTCTTAGAGGTTTTCAGCCGTATGTGCCTATGAGAGTCCTATGCCAATAAGGTCAAAAATAGGTAGTGCCCACAGTGGAGCACATGCAAAGTTTCATGTAGGAGGCAACATCAGAAGATCCTGTTCGTGAGGTTTATGCTCATCAGGTTTGGGATGTAAATAAGGTGCTCGAATTTCACACTATGGTAGAAGATCAAGATCGAGGAGAGTTAGAACCTTCATATTTTGAGTGGTTCTATGACCAAGATGCTTTTAGATCCATGCAGGAGACAGTTCTGAAGAGCACGGCAAAATGGGAGACTGATATCAGAACAAGAGTGGGACAAGCTAATGAGGAAATAACAAGAGATTATGAATCCATCATCGGGGGAACTACGTAGGGATATAAGTATTGTCAACGTGAATAGGGATTTGCAGTGTACTGAGTTTAAATCACTTCAAGATTAACACATGAGGTTCAAGCACTTCAAGCACAACTTAGGGAAGCGAGAATATGGGCCGCTACTTAGCAACAGGAGACCATTCCAAAGCACGAAGAAATGCATTATAATATTATCATCCATGATCTAAGGGCTCGGGCCAAAACTGCAGAATCAAGTAAGAACCAACTAGAGAATGAGCTAGCAAGGGTCCAGAACCAGCTGAATCTAGCGTTACAACGCAAGGTGGATATATCGGATATAGCCAATAACCACGAGCGACAGATCCAGTTCTCATGTCAAAGTCAGGAGCATGTTAGAAGGAGGGTCTATGAAGTGGCTACTTATACTGTCCGTGGGTGTGTGACTTGTTAGGGTTTGACTCGAGAGCAATTTGCTATGGTAGCGCCCAACTTCACACGCCACATTTCCACAGACTTGAAGTGCATATACCATGATATGGGAGGTCAGCCTCAGGAATAAGCACCTTGAGTACAATGATGCCGGCGGATTCTCCTGCAGAGATTAGAGTCTTCTTTTAGTTGGCAGTCCACTTTGATTTATCACTTGTAGTCATCGAGTCTGTAACAGTCTTTTGGTATTTTGAGTCTTGTTGTTTTGCCTTTTATTTTTAAAAGTCTGTTTGAGTCAATCCCGGTCTTATTTAAATGCTTGTCTTTTTAGATTGTATCTTTATGTAATTTTTGTTTTTTGAGTTTTGTATCAAAAAGGAAAAAAAATAGAAGAAAAAAATCGAAAATCAATGAAAAAGATTTTGTTTTAGAAAAATTCTAAAATGAACCAAAAAGATGTTATTTTCTAAATTAAAAAACAAAAATGGGTCATGTCCCTAAAGTACGTAATGATCTGATTCATGCACCGACATGATACGTAGGTAGCCCCCAAAGGGTTCGATCGAAATTTTCTTCAACGACTCTAAAATGAGGGATCAAAATGAGGCGAGTGAAAAGAGAAGCGAAAAAAAGAGAGAGCAGAAAATAAGAGTGCCAATAAGCAACAACCTTACAAGTCGGGATGAAACATGAAGCATTCCAAAAGCATGTCAGAGGCGGTGATAATGTTAGGAGCATGACGTAATTTGGTGATTCATATCTTTAAAATGCTTAACGCTAACACATTGTTGTCTCTTATTTAGTAAGCTTAAGGTGATTGGTTTGTGGTGAAACTGAAAACACATCATTACTTTACCAGATATAAGGGGAAGGTAGCAATGCCTAACAATGAACAAATTGAGTTGGTCAGTGACGGCCCTCAGGGTCAATCAGTTGAGCAAGAGTTGGAGGAAGTAAGAAGATTGAAAGAACAATTGTTTGATGTGTATCAGGCTTGGGTCTCCAGTCAGCCTCCTGGGTATGTGCCAAACTACAGCTTCCAGTCCGTCCCCGGTACCTCTAATGTGTGACCTCCTGTCGCACCGGTTAGAAATACCCCTCTAGTCGTGTCTGGCGCACTGGTGTATACAATCCCTCCACCACCTCATGTGACGAGGCCAAATAATGAGCCACCATCTCATTCTTATGATGGCCAATACTACTCTCCAAACATGGCTTTCAAGGTTGTCACTACCCGACTGGTCGTTTTGAGCTCTAGCATATCGTTCGGCGGTTTGATGCCTTGAGTAGCTTCACTTCATATTTTGTGACTTGTAGATTCACTTATGCCTTGAGTAGCTTCACTTCATGTTATATCTATTCTTGAGTATTTTGTTTCTCGTTGTTTGAGAAGGGTTCATAGCATTTCGTTACGCGGGCTGGGTAGTTCCTTTCCAAAGTTGGCTTTTCCTTATGTATCGCATTCGAGTTTGTAGCTTGTTGGCACACTGTTGGGGTCATATGAGGTTTTTGGCAGTCTTTGAGATGGATTATTGCCTGAGCAGCTTGTACTGGGTGAGACGAGGTTATTGGACCTGGGATTAGTGCGATCGGAGTTATGTAGGGTATATTAAAGAGCAAATATCGTTATTCACTTTAGAATGAGGTAATGGTCCTTGTTAGGAGGAGAGACTCCATGATTTATTGATTCGGCAGGTGGTTATTAGTTTCTACCCATCTCTTCCATCGTGGCAGTATTGCGAGAGTTGGAACATGACTTATGTACGTCATGAGGTGTGTTGTGGGTATCAGATTCGTAGGATTACAGCTATTATTGTCAGAGGATGTTGTTATGGTCAAGTGAGTTATGTGGTGAATGGTGTGATTTCAGCGGAGGAGCATGGCCATGTTGGATGCAGTGTGTAATGATTTATACGACGTTCGTATGTTAGAATCATGTCTTGCAGAGGAATTTAGAGGTTGGAATTTGGTTCTAAGGCTTATTGACTAAATAAAGAGGGAGCATCTTCAGTCTGGCTCGAGCTAATATGCTCACATGGGTTGTAGTGGCACGGGTAGGTGCACGAGGTGTTAAACAGTGAGTTTAGACAACTCCGGAGCAATTCTTGGCACGTTCGAGGACGAACATATGTTTAAGTGGGGGAAAATAAAACGACCCGATCGGTCATTTTGAGTTATAGCGCATCATTTGGCAATTTGATGCCTTGAGTAGCTTCACTTCATGTTTTATGACCTGTGCGTGTGGTCGGAATTGAATTTCGGGAAGTTCAGAGTTGATTCAGAAGAAAAATTCTAAATCCGGAAGCTTTAAGTTGGAAGAATTGACTAAGGTTTTACTTTTAAGTAAACGACCTCAGAATCGGGATTTGAGGGTTCCAATAGGTTTGTATGATGATTTCGGACTTGTGCGTGTGTTCGGGTTGAGTATCGGGTGGTCCGGGAGCATTTCAATGCCTATTATGGGAATTTGGCATTTTGGAAGTTCTAGAATTTCATAAGTTTGGTTTGAATTGGATTTTGATGTTATTGATGTCCGTTTGGAGTTCTTAGCATTGGGATAGGTTAGTATCGTGATTTGTGACTTTTACGTAAAGTTTGGTGTCATTCCGGGATGTTTAAGTGTAATTCGGACGCGTTCGGCAAAGTTTGAAGGTTGGAAAGTTGAAAGAAAGGTTTTGGCCTTCGATTTGTAAATTTTGATGTTGTTTGACATGATTTGAGGCTTCCACTAAGTTTGTATCATGTTTTGGGATGTGTTGGTATGTTTGGACGGGGTTCCGGGGACATCGGGTGCGAATCGGATTGGAAACGGATAGAGTTTGGACTTGGAGGAACTGCTAAAGCTTAAGGCTTCTGGTGCAATCGCACCTGCGAGGTTATGGCCGCATGTAGGGGTGTATATGGGTCGGGTTGGTTCGGATTTTCTTATTACCAAACCAAACCAATTGTATCGGTTTATTAAATCTAAATACTAAAACAAACCAATAAAAGTCAGATTTTTAATCTCGATTTTTTTCGGGTTTTTTCTGGTTTTTTCGTTTTTTTTTCCATAAAGTCTACATAGCACAAAACATAAAATTTGTGCTCCAAATATTTCTTTAATCGTAGTAAGACAGAATTATATAAGGTGCTTTTTAATAAAATAACATAAATATGAGATGAGTCATGGCATTGCACTAAAATATTCAACAATAAAGATAATAAAATCGCATAAAATAAATATTATTAATAAGCCATAATGAAAACAAACATAATTTAAAATTATGACTAATAAGTACTATTATTTACACGATTAACCAATAAAAGAATAAGTTATATATTTTATCTAAACCATGGACAAATTAAAAATATATATCCAACACTATTTTCATGCATAGCACAATTGAATTGATTGTCTTTTATTAGCATTAGCATTGATTTGATTTTAGTTTAGGATTTATTTGAGTTACTAACATTTATGGATTATAATACTTATTGGAGCATCCAAAAATTATAAGCCCAAGCTTGAAATAATATGTTAAAAGATAAAACTATGAAAAAGCTTAAGAAATATTTATAAACTACACTACCATAAATAGTTTTTTGTATTAAATATATTTAAAACCTCTATACATATAATGTCGAGTTGGTTTTGTTTCAGTTTGACTTTGTTTTTAGTTAAAACCAAACCAAACCAAATATGGTCGGGTTTTTTTTCCAACACCAAATCAAACCATAGTCGGATTGTTTTTCTCGGTTTGACTCGAATTATTGGGTTGGTGCGGTTTGTCGGTTTCATTTGTACACCTCTAGCCGCAGGTGCGAGACCGTAGAAGGGGCGCAGGGGTCACATAAGCGGTAGGGAGTGAGGCTGGTTGGATTCGCAGGTGCAAGGAACTTACTGCACCTGCGGGCTAGGAGATGCGGGCGTAGAAGCGAAAGTGGTCTGGGGATGGATGATCGCAGGTGTGGGTACTGTAGCGCACCTGCGGAACCATAGGTGCGGTCATGGCCGCGCAGGTGCAGAGTGGTGCTCGAGCTAGGGAGTCCGCAGATGTGGATGCTTTCCGCATAAGCAGATGCGCACTTGCGATTGAATGTCCGCAGAAGCGGAAAAACCTAACACCTTGGGGGAAGCCGCATCATCAAGGTAGCATGCGCAGAAGCGGAGCCGCATGCACACAAGGAGTTCCGCAGTTGCGGAAAATCGACTAGGCAGATTGTTTAAAAATTGGGGTTTTGCTCATTTCACTCATTTTCTCTCTTGATTTGGGCGATATTTGGAGAGCTTTAAGGGGAGATTTTCATCCTCTATGGCAAGGTAAGTTATTACCACCTATTGTAAGTTAAATTCATGGATTCTATAAGGATTTAAACATGAAAATTAGTAAAAATTATGGAATTTTGGTAGAAAACCTAGAATTTGGTATTTTTAGATTTTGACCACGAAATTGGACATGGAATTAAAAATAAATTATATATTTGATTTCGTGGTGTTATGGGTAATGATTATCTTCGAAAACTTTCGGAAGTTGGGCACGTGGGCTCGAGGGTTGACTTTATCGACTTTTCGAGCGGAGTTGAGAATTGTTATAAATTGATTAATTATGGGTAATAGAGTATATATTTATGGATTTGCACATTGTTTTACTAGTTTTGGAGAGATGGACTTCAGTTTGAGGTGTTAGAGTGGCGTTGAAGCCGGCTATAAAACTTCGTAGCGAGGTATGTCTCATGTCTAACTCTGTGAGGGGAAAACTACCCCTAGGTGATATATTTGATATGTGATACTTGTTGCGGGGGCTACGTCCACACGGGGTGACGAGAGTTTGTATGTAGCTAAATTCATGTTATTGTTCGGGTAGACTTAGGTTCACACCATGATATAATTGTACTATAGGGGTTATTTTTGCTCTTTTAATTCATTTATTTCACATTACAACTTGAGACTAGACTTGCGTAGAGTGATAGACTTGCTTTTGTAGCGATTTGACGGGCTTTATGATTAGCCATAGAATAATTGTGCTCCTCTTACGAATTTCTCCCACGCTATGCGTTTTCATCGAAAGGTCTTCCTTAAAATTTATAATCCACACGTTTATTCGTGAGTGGGGTCAAGGACCTGTCAAAGCTTCTTATTCTAATGAGATCGGGTCGTTCGCCTCGGCAGGATTATGTACCACCCTCTCATGGGAGCGGGCCATTTGCCTTGAAAGTATAATAGATGCATATATGGTTCGTGTCGGTCGACCCTCAGCAGTGCACACATTATGATGGGATCGGGCCGTACACCTTGGCATTTCTATAAAATACTCTTATGGAATTGTGCGTAATATCTGACAAGAAGCCAGTGTATCTGTGAGTTTTTCCTGATTTGAAACATGACGACCTATTTGGTGAGGTCCATTATATATATACTTTGGTTAAGGAGGTAAATTCTAATTCAGTGCTTGCGTTTATTGTTGAGAGGAGGGTTGTGCCACGTATTTATACTTATTTATTTTGTTTATTTACTCATTCGCACGCCTGATACTTCCTACTGTATTTGATTTATTTGACCACTAGTAAGTGTCGATGTCGAGTCACTACTTCTCTAGGGTTAGGCTAGATACTTACTGGGTATGAGTTGATTTATGTACTCATGCTACACTTATTGTGCAAGTATATATATGTTTTCGGTGGTTTTCTGGGTGCAGAGGCGCGTCTATTGTGGGGACTTTATGGTGAGCTGGATTTCATGTTACGATCCGCAATATACAGAGTCTCCACCAGAGTTATTTATATTCTCCTGTCTAACTTGTACTCTAGACGGATGTTGTATTTTTATTGTACTCCTTAGTAGATGCTCATGCACTTGTGACACCGGGTTTTAGGGGTTCCTACTGATTGTTCATTATTGTAGTTCACATAAATATTATCATTTTACCTTGTAGATTCTATTTTATACTATTTAATTAATGAAAATTATGATTTTAAAGTATTAAAATGAGTAATCAAGTTGATCGATTACCGTTGGCTTTCCTGACTGCGACGTTAGGCGTCATTACGACCTTTAATGAATTTCTGGTCATGATAGTTTGGTATCAGAGCGTTAGGTTCATTTGGGTCTCAAGAGTTATGAGCAAGTCTAGTAAAGTCTTGCGGATTAGTACGGAGACGTCTGTACTTATCTTCGAGAGGCTACAAGGCTGTTTGGAGCACTTCCCTTCTTGATTCATCTTCGTGCAATTTGATTCATTTGAGGCTTATGCCTTTATTTCCTTCCTACTCAATCTTATGCGACATGGAGCGCTTGTTATAAATTGGGAATCGAGGAGTTGTAGTGGTATTAGATACATGGTGCAGGATGCTTTTCCCTGTGTATTTGGGTAGGCTATTATCGTCACCTTGTGGAAGAATGTTCTATCATTTCAGCTCAGTATCTATATTTTCTATGGTTTTGAGGCTATGCACAGATTGCTATGATGTTCATGCGTTGTTATCGCATAGTGTTGGTGTAATGGTAGGGTGCTTGTTTATGTGTCGAGGCAGTGAATGACTTGAAATGAGGATTCCTCAGTGCATGATTTAGGTGTTCAACATTTAATTCCAGCGGAGGAAAGGAAATCGGACTATAGATGTCCAGGTTTTGGTTGATGAAGTAACGAGACTTGATATTTTTTAGGGTGGTGGAATTCTTATTTGTGATGTGGTGTCATCGTCCTTGTTCGAAAGCATTAGGGTTCCTCGGTGTTTAGGTCTTCTTTTATTTGCCTTCGGGGCAGGATGTTGTGAAATAGTGCTTGACGAGTGGTTGTCAGAGATAGCGGTGTGTAGCGGTTCAGAATCAAATTGATGTTTCTAATGCCGATGGCTCGAGAAAGGTAATCTTCAAGGAGGTTTAGAGTTGGTAGCAATTTATCAGTTCAGGTGCTACAGAGATGAATTTTGATTTGAGGCATCAATTGGGCAGCATAGGATGGGGAAGGACATGTCGAAAGGTGTCTTGTGGTGGTTGAATTGTTTGCAGGGCTAGTGTGAACAACATAGGTTGAGAAGTTGTTTAAGGAAATGGTTTGACCGAAGTGGGAGTGGCAGAGTACAGTATGGATTCTGTGGTAGGATAGCCACGTACCTTGAAGAAGTTTAGAGAGATATGGGAGTCATGGTGGAAAGTGACTAGGTCCACGGATTTTTATTTAAGATGGAGGCTACTGTACTGAGGAAGATTGAATATGGCCGAGAGGAGTTTTCTTGAAATGAAGAGGGGTGTGAAAACTTGATTATAATTTTGGGATGAAACATGACTTCGAGTTTGGAGTGTATTATTGGACTTTTAATCGATGTCAATGGGGAATGAACATACTTGTACAGTTGGTGGACGAGCACAGGCTCAGGAGGGTGTACTGAGTTCGTGGTAATTGTACCCAGTGCAGCGTCGTTAGAAGATATCGGTATGGAATTCCGCATGTGGGTTATCTCCTATGAGCACGTTAGTGGTTGCGTGATGTTGATGAAGTTTCTACGAAGAGTTCTACTTACTACCTGGCAGGAGATTGGGTGTGCGATTGTGGCTGGTAATTAGAATGTTTTATGAAAAGCTTAACAAAAGATTTCGAGAAATTTGGCGGGTTAAAGGTGCGAGTTCATGGTAATTGAGAAGTAGGAATACTTGTGGGTTCTAGCTTGATGTAATAGTAGCCTAAAGCTAAGTGGGGGAGCCCACTGTCTAGGATTAGAGCGCGTGATTATCTGCTTGTGCGATTAATGGTTATCGCTGCATTGGTGGGTTATTTGTCATGCCCCAACCTCGGGAAGCGCGACCGACGCTCAACCGAGATAACCCGGCCGAGAAAGCCTACTAAATGCCTTCTACCTATACTCACCCATGAATAACGAGAAGATATATTTTCATTAATTAGACAATACGGAGATCATGTATACAACACCAATCTATTACTATTTGCTACATTTATAATTCCCCCAAAATGTTACATTACACATCCATAGTTTAGAAGTGGAACGTGTGATACAATTAAAACATCATTAGTTTGACCTTCCCAATACCAACGTACAACCCATACCATGTCTACAGAGCCTCTAACGGATACAAAAGAGTTCTAGGATAGTGCCGGTAATAAGGCCCCAGCTATACCTTAAAACACAATACATGAGAGACAAAAGATACATGACCCCGATATGAAGTGGGGCTCACCAAGTCAGCTAAGAGAAGGACGTACTGCTATCACTGATCGAGGCCGCCTGCTATGGAATCACCCGTATCCATTAAAAGATGTAGCACCTCGGCAAAAGGGACGTGAGTACATGTGGAATAGTACTCGTATGTAAGGCAGATAGAACAACATATGGAATTATGGTAACTCAAATAAAAGGCATAATAAGTTTCGTCAAGAAACTATGAAGTGACCCATAACATCACATGTCATGTCTTATTATACTTACTTAATTCTGAACTTCTTTTAGGGTCAAGCGTGCCCTATGAATTATGTGTGGGATACAAAATATAATGTAAAAGTACCAACATGTACAAACAAGGGACATGGAAGTGACACCTATTGTTCGTGTTACCTATGCGTCTCACCAGACCATCCATAGGTTTAACATATGACATCATACACCTATGTGTTTCATAGACCGTCCATAGGGTTCACATATTATATTATACACTTATGTGTTCATAGACCGTCCATAGGGTTTCATTCATAGTATACACCTATGCGTTTCATAGACCGTCCATAGGGTTTCATTCATATTATACACCTATGCATTTCTTAGACCGTCCATAAGATCACATATACAATACACCTATGCGTTTCATAGACCGTCCATAGGATTCCATATACATCACCCGTATCATTATGCACATAACCATATATAATCTCAAGTGACATGATTGATGCTACTTTTAAGGTCGTAAGTCCCCGGATCATTGGAACACTTCATGTTCATGCTCGTCATGGAGAAACATAGCTCATTACATTAACACATATATGGTGAATCAATAAGTCAATTTCAATGGCACATGGACCAAATTCGTTTTCATAAGATTTACCATCATTTGGCATAGGACATCTCTCTTTCACCTCATTATATACCCTCTTGTCAACTTAAGGGCATTAGCTAAGTTCATGATTTTGGGGACTTAATATCGAAGTCATTTGTATTAATTATTTTAGAAGCATACATACAATTATTGAAATCATTGAAACATACAATTCCTCGAAAATTCTCATTTGGCAAGCGGCCACAATTCATGTTCATACTATCACTTACTTGTACTAGCCATGGGTGGTCATAGGACATTAATGCCATTATTATATAAAGGAGTCAAAACTCATCTCATAATGTTTCACACATTCTTTCATTTCATTGGCACTATTAGCCCAAATGTAATTCTCATTCTTGGCACGATGGCCACATTTCTACATCTTATGCTCGCTTCTTTCACTTTCAAACATCATCAAGGACCATCAACAACAAAGCATTTCTATTCAAGACTTTAAGTTCACATGTGAGCAAATAAGAATGTTAAGCACATTGAGATTTCTTACACAATTTGGCACAATAGCCTTCATTTGGATCACGACTTGAAGATATAACATTTAAATATTCAACCCATGCTTCAAGCACATTTTCAAATAGCACATAACATAACAAGAACACTTGGAATACATATTGGGCATCTATATTTTGGACACAAGGCTTATCCGAAATAATCAATTTATAATGAGCAACACAGGACTTACAAGGGTATCGTGGGGTTCAATTCTAAGGGAAGAGTTTAGTCAACATACCTTGTTTGAGATTTCCTTAAGTTACTACAACATTCCAAAAATCCTAGCAATCCCGATCTATTTTGAGACATAGCAGAATTGTACATAAATTAGGAAGGTATTCATGGTTTCAGCTTATTTGTGCATTTGATCAAACACTTGGTGTGCAACTTAGTTACAAGGTCCTTCTACAATATTTCCTTCACCCCACAACCAACTCAACACCAAGAGTTCACCCATACTAGTTCAATGATCTTTCCACAACCCTTGATAGTACATGCATACATAAATAACACTCCCACATCTAAGATTCATACTTCCCATTAACCATCTTCTACCCCAAATTCGAAATTAAAACTAAGTTATAAAACCTTACCTCTTAGATGAAAACCTTATGAGTTGTCCTTGTGAAATATTCAAGCCTTGAGCAAGAATTGATGAATAAAATGGCTAGGTCTCCTCTTTCTCTCTCTATGATACTCTCACCTCTCTCTAAAAATATCAGATGAAACCCTTAAAAATGCCCCCCAAAGCCCTTTTATAAAAATGGGATCGAGTAAAATTTCCAAAACTTAAAGTTGACAAAATCGGGTCTGCGGTCACAGACCATACCGTATAATCAATATACCGCCCGCAAAATGGGCCGCGAAAATGATACCCAAAACTGGACTTGTCTGAACCAGTATGCGACAGTTCTGCGGTCCGCAGACCTGTTCTACGACTGTAGAATTATCATCTAGATTTACTCATGCTTATGATGGCCAATACTACTCTCCAAATATGGCTTTCATGGTTATAACAATCGGACCGGTCGTTTTGAGCTCTAGTGCATCGTTCGGCTGTTTGATGCCTTGAGTAGCTTCACTTCATGTTTTATGAGTTGTAGCTTCACTTATGCCTTGAGTATCTTCACTTTATGTTATATCTATTCTTGACTATTTTATTTCTCGTTCTCTGAGAAGGGTTCATAGTGTGTGTTCGTCCGTCTTATTCGTTACGCGGCCTGGGTAATTCTTTTCCAGAATTCGCTTTTACTTATGTATCGCATTCGAGTTTGTAGGTTGTTGGCGCACTGTTGGCATCATATGAGGTTTTTGGAAGTGTTTGAGATTGACTTATTGCCTGAGCAACTTGTACTGGGTGAGATGAGGTTATTGGACATGAGATTAGTGCGATCAGAGTTATGTAGGGTATATTAAAGAGCAAATATCGTTATTCAGTTCAGAATGAGGTAATGGTCCTTGTCAGAAGGAAAGAATCCATGATTTGTTGATTTGACAGGTGGTTATTAGTTTCTACGCATCTCTTCCATCGTGGCAGTATTGTGAGAGTTTGAATAGGACTTATATGCGTCATGAGGTGCGTTGTGGGCATCAGATTCGTGGAATTGCAGCTATTGTTGTCAGAGAATGTTGTTATGGTCAAGCGACTTATGTGGTGCATGGTGTGATTTCAGCGGAGGAGCATGGTCATGTTGGGTGCAGTATGTAAGGATTTATACGGTG
Organism: Nicotiana otophora; assembly: GCA_000715115.1. Taxonomy (NCBI): domain Eukaryota; kingdom Viridiplantae; phylum Streptophyta; class Magnoliopsida; order Solanales; family Solanaceae; genus Nicotiana; species Nicotiana otophora. Next base: position 78,965 of record AWOL01S0014697.1, read on the forward strand.
TTCATATGTTAGAATCAGGTCTTGTAGAGGAATTCAGGGGTTGGAATTTAGTTCTAAGGCTTATTGACTAAATAAAGACAGAACATCATCAGTATAGCTTGAGCTTATATGATCACATGGGTTGTAGTAGCACGGGTAGGTGCACGAGGTGTTAAACAATGATTTTAGACAACTCCAGAGCAGTTCTTGGCACGTTCGAGGATGAACATATGTTTAAGTTGGGGAGAATGTAATGACCCGACCGGTCGTTTTGAGCTCTAGCACGTCGTTCGGCGATTTGATATCTTGAGTAGCTTTACTTCATCTTTTATGATTGTACGTGTGGTCGGAATTGAATTTCGGGATATTCAGAGTTGATGCGGAAGAAAAATTCTAAATTCGGAAGCTTTAAGTTGGAAGAATTGACTAAGGTTTGACTTTTGAGTAAACGACTTCAGAATCGGGATTTGAAGGTTCCAATAGGTTTGTATGCTTATTTAGGCATTGGGTGTGTGTTCGGGTTGAGTATCGGGTGGTCCGAGAACATTTCGGAGCCTATTATAGGAAGTTGGCATTTTGGAAGTTCTAGAATTTCATAAGTTTGGTTTGAAGTGGATTTTGATGTAATCAATATCCGTTTGGAGTTCCGAGCCTTGGGATAGGTTCGTATCATGATTTTTGACTTGCACATAAAGTTTGGCATCATTTCGGGATTTTTAAGTTTCATTCGGACTTGTTCGGCGAAGTTTGAAGGTTGGAAAGTTGAAAGAAAGGTTTTGGCCATTGATTTGTAAATTTTGATGTTGTTTGACATGATTCGAGGCTTCAATTAAAGCTGTATCGTGTTTTGGAATGTGTTGGTATGTTTGGAAGGGGTACCGGGGGGTCTCGTATGCGAATCGGATTGGAAACGGATCAAATTTGGACTTGGAGGATCTACTGAAGCTTAAGTCTTCTGGTGCGATTGCACCTGCGAGGTTATGGCCGCAGGTGTGAGAACGCAGAAGCGGTAGGGAGTGAGTCTGGTTGGATTCGCTGGTGTAAACAACTTACCGCACCTGCAAGCTCGCAGATGTGGGCGGAGAAGCGCAGAAGCGAAAGTGGTCTGGGGCTGGATGATTGCAGGTGCGGAGTGGAGGTCGAGCTGGTGAGTCCGCAAATACGGATGCTTTCCTTAGAAGTGGATGCACACCTGCGATTGAATGTCCGCAGAAGCGGAAAAAGCTGGCACCTTGGGGGAAGCTGCATCTGCGAGGTAGCTTCTGCAGAAGCGGAGCCGCAGGCGCAGAAGAAGTTCCGCAGGTGCGGAAAATCAACTGGGCAGATTGTTTAAAAATCGGGGTTTAGCTCATTTCACTCATTTTCTCTCTCGATTTGGGCGATTTTCATCCTCTATGTCATGGTCAGTTATTACCACCTATTGTAAGTTAAATACATGGATTCTATAAGGATTTAAACATGGAAATTAGTAGAAATTGTGGAATTTTGGTAGAAAACCTAGAATTTGGTATTTTTGGATTTTGACCACAAAATTGGACATGGAATTAAGAATAAATTATATATTTGAGTTCGTGGTGTTATGGGTAATTATTATCTTTGAAAACTTGCAGAATTTGGGCACGTGGGCCCGAGGGTTGACTTTATCGACTTTTTGAGCGGAGTTGGAAATTGTTATAAATTGATTAATTATGGGTAATAGAGTATATATTTATGGATTTGCACATTGTTTGACTAGTTTTGGAGAGTCAGACATCGGTTGGAGGTGTTAGAGTGGCATTGGAGCTGGCTATGGAACTTCGGAGCGAGGTAAGTCTCCTGTCTAACTCTGTGAGGGGGAAACTACCCCTAGGTGATGTATTTGATATGTGCTACTTGTTGTGGGGGCAACGTATGCACGAGGTGATGAGAGTCTGTACGTAGCTAAATTCATGTTATTGTCCGGGTAGACTTAGGTTCACACTATGCTATAATTGTACTATATGGGTTATCTTTGCTCGTTTAATTCCTTTATTTTGCATTACGACTTAAGACTAGACTTGCGTAGAGTGATAGACTTGCTATTTTAGATATTTGACGCGCTTTATGATTAGCCATAGAATAATTTTGCTCCTCTTACGAATTTCTCCCGCGCTATGCGTTTTCATCGAAAGGTCTTCCTTAAAATTTATAACCCACACGTTTATTCGTGAGTGGGGTCAAGGACCCGTTAAAGCTTCTTATTCTAATAGGATCGGGCTGTTCGCCTTGGCAGGATTATGTACCACCTTCTCATGGGAGCGGGCCGTTCTCCTTAATAGTATAATAGATGCATCTATGGTTCATGTCGTTTGACCCTCAGCAGTGCACACATTATGATGGGATCGGGTCGTACGCCTCGACATTTCTATAAAATACTCTTATGGAATCGTGCGTAATATCTGACAAGAAGTCAGTGTATCTGTGAGTTTTTCTAGATTTGAATCGTGACGACCTATTTGGTGAGGTCCATTATATATATACTCCAGTTGAGGAGGTAACTGCCAATTGAGAGCTTGAGTTTATTGTTGAGAGGAGGGTTGTACCACGTATTTATACTTGTTTATTTTGTTTATTTACTCTTCCTCACGCTTGATTACTTCCTACTGTATTTGATTTATTGGACCATTAGTGAATGTCGATGTCGACCCCTCGTCACTACTTCTCTAGTGTTAGACTAGATACTTACTGGGTACGCGTTGATTTACGTACTCATGCTACACTTGATGGACTTATTGTGCAAGTATATATATGTTTCCGGTGGTCTTCTGGGTACAGAGGTGCGGCTATTGCGGGGACTTTACGTTGAGATGTATTTCATGTTACGATCCGCAACATACAGAGTCTCCATCAGATTTATTTATATTCTTGTGTCTAACTTGTACTCCAGACGGATGTTGTATTTTTATTGTACTCCTTAGTAGATGCTCATGCACTTGTGACACCGGTTTTTGATGGTTCCTACTGATTGTTCATTATTGTAGTTCACATAAATATTATCATTTTACCCTGTAGATTCTATTTTATACTATTTAATTAATGAAAATTATGATTTCAAAGTAATAAAATGAGTAATCAAGTTGATCAATCACCGTTGGCTTGCCTGACGGCGACGTTAGGCACCAATACGACCTTTAGTGGATTTTGGGTCGTGACAAAGGTCTCAGTTCCACACAATCAGACTCCACAATATGAGTCAACTATAGAAAATGAAAAGGCTATCAAAATGAGAGAGCCGAGTGAGATGGACAGGAAAATGAAAAGCCTTGAGCAGAACATTAAGAACATACAAAGACTAGGTGGTCACAAAAGTATCTCATTCATTTATTTGTGTTTGTTTCCTCACATCCATTTTCCACCAGGGTTCAAAACCCCAAAACTTGAGAAATATGATGGACACGGTGACCCTATCGCCCACTTGTAGGGATAGCCTCCGAATAGTTCATTGACCAAGATGTCTCTCACTAGCATATTTGGGATGACATGGCCTATGCCTTTGTCAAACAGTTCCGGTACAATATTGATATTGCGCCACACCGTAATTCCCTATCGAATATGAATAAGAAATCGACTGAATGCTTCAGGGAATATGCCATTAAATGGATATAGCAAGCATCTAGAATTAAGCTAACCATGGATGACCATGAGTTAATCACTGTCTTCCTTCACGCTCAAGGTTTTGATTATTTTTAAAATATGTTGTCCGCAATGGACAGACCTTTTGATGGAGCAATCAAGATAGGAGAAATGGTCGAGAGTGACCTTAAGACTAGATGAATTATAAGTCAAGTGGCTTTCAAAGCAGCCACCCAAGCAATCCATAATAGGTCAGAAAACTTTACTAACCAAAAAAAGAAAGATGGGAGGCCATGATGGCATTAGTGGCAAAAAGAGGCCAAAGGGGAGCATCTCAATAATATGAACAGTCTCCACAACACTCCTATCCACCCCCGGATTCTCATTACTTAGTTGCTCCGCAACACGCAATATTCAATGCTCAGTCTTATGCCAAACCATCCAATCGCCAACAGATGCGGGCCCCAGCTCCAGGAGACCTTCGTCCGCATCAGCAGAACTTTCAATCACCCTACAACCCTTATTCGAAACTGGAGTATGAAAGGGAATATAAGCAAAGGGATAATTTCACGCCAATCGTAGAATCCTACACAAGTTTGTTTGAAAGGTTGGAATGTTATGGCATGATTGAGTTGCTTCAAAGGTATGTTTCTGATCCATATGCAAATGGTTTTGGCCTTGTTGTACGGTATGTGTACCATTCTAATGTCTAGGGGCATAATACTAAGGATTGTCGGGATTTGAAAAAGGAAATAGAAATGATGATTCAAGAAGGGCTGATCGTGGTCCAAGATAATGGCACCCTAAACGTCATGACAAAGCACGCAATGCTTGGATGATTTCAATGTTAAATAATATGGGTACAGTTTGATGGAAAGGTCAAGAAAACATCCACTGAATGCAAAACGGTCAAAATTATTGAAGGTCCTGTTTGACGCTGATATGCAAATTCGTCGCCAAGATGTTGAGCTTGGTAATTGGAAATTCACTCCCCTTATTTCTGGGAAGGAGTCTTGGTAACTTATTTTGTCATAATTTATATCATATGGATTATTTCGAGGTTGTGATTTAGATGTTGTTTGTTTGTCCTGTCATCAAACCTCTCTATCCTTTAATTAATAAAATGCAACTTTTCGCTTTGTGTCATTTTAATCCATTGTGTTTAATTCTTCTTGCATATATAGTTCTTTTCATGCCAATTTTAGTGACATGACATGCATGTGGATTTTTCGGCTAGATTTTAGAAAGTATGTCCAATCTTGATTTGAATCGAGGAAAAACACTTGGAGTTTAAGTAAGAGGTTGAAAAACATTGACGATACGCATGTGTCAAGATCACATGGAACCAAAACAGTCATATCCGTAGAGGTTAAAGATGTTTATCTCAAACATATCATGAATATAGGCTTAAGGATAATTGAAAGTTTTGAAGTTTGGTTGGACTAATCTATGAAAGGGTTTTGGCCACGGCCTGCCATAATCTAATCATATCAAGGAAGATACATTCCAGGAAATTTTTAATGGATTAGCTGGTACTAAAGTGCGTCCTTTCACATCAAGACAAAGACCAAGAAAGGTGGCTCCAAATTGTCAAAGGTCATTGGTTGTGAATACGATATTGACTACGGAGCTATACAACTGATAAAACCAAGAAGACAGTCATGTCCATCAGTGATGAACCTGAGAAGAGATAGTATGTTTGGCATTCTTGAGGTTGGGAGGCCCTTTTTCTTCTACCTAAACACTTTATACCCTTCGTCACCCCGTTTGAGCATGTTTTATTTTTTCTTTTTCCCCCTCTTTTGGAATCAAGTATAGAGTCAAAGACCCCCCCCCCCCAAAAA
>AWOL01S0014697.1:85187-112479 GCA_000715115.1 Nicotiana otophora
AAAAAAAAAAAGAATAAAGAGAGAGTCGAAGGTCCATGCCACCAGAAAATTGGAGCTGGAGCAATTTGTTAAAAAAACAGAGAAGAAAAAGAAAAAAATGAAAAAATGAAAAAAAACAAAAACTTTCGTGTTAGTTTGAACTACATTTGACTTGATTCCTTTAAAGGATATATAGGCAGCTATATACTAGGGTTCAGTCCAACCTAATCAAAAATAAAAATTCCCCAGTATCCGAAACTGGGCAGAAGTGTTTTATATTTTTTATGAAGAGTCGATTCCAAGAGTTGTAAGTATACAACCCCGTCATCTTGAATCTATTTTGAGACTTCATGCAACCTTTTCTTTCTAACCCTATCCAAAAGCCTTTCAAATAAAGACCTCTCAATTAGCTTTTAAGAAAGCCAAGGGAAGCAAACAATAAGCAACCGTTGTCATACGACATAGAACAATGTCAAGTTGCTCGCGCAAAAAGGAAAACAAAATAAGAAAAAAAAGATAATAAATGAAAATGAGAGAGTCTTATTGGTGAAAACCCTCATGGTCACTGTAAGGCGATGGTAAGTAGAGATAAATAAATGAGATAGGTCGGTTGGTGAAAACCTTTCGGGGCACTGCTGGTCGAAGTTGAGCTGTGATTTGATGCAAATAATTGGCACAAAAAGGCCAACTTCAAAGATGAAAGAGAACAACAAGAAGAAAAGGTAGATTCCTGGGATAGATTTAACCGCTCAGTCCAAAATGCATGTCATGATCATTAAAGTTGGTTACCACATTTAAAAGATTCCTTTTTTTTGTTTTCCCCCTAAAGTAGCATTTTCAGTTAAATACTATTCCTTCTCACTTTTACATCGTGCCATTGTATCCATTTGAATTATTATTTTGAGTGAGTCTTTGTTAAAACAAATAAGAAATTATTTTAAAATTTGTTACCAGTTTTCTAACAGTACAAAGTGAGTTCTATCCTAGAACATCAAAGATGACATACCCAGGATGCAACATGCATAATAAGTTGTTGAAGTTAAACAAGATCTGAGGGTTCATGTAGACGGAAGTTCCAAAGAGAATAGTTTGATGGTCTATTTGCTTAGAAGCCAACAAAGATAGGGCCACAAAGTCATCGTTTCCCGGAAGTGCAAAACAAAGGATGTGGGGCATACACAACAGGGACGAAGGCACAAACCTATGTGATCTTCTTTTGGTAAAATGCTTGAAAAGCCTAAACAAAGCGCTTCAAATGAATCAGAAAGAGTCACCTGAGCAAAACTTGCTTCAAGGATAAAAGATGGTAGCTTTACAGACCTAGTTACTAGTACTGGGTATGAAATTATCAAGTTTAATACTGGAGGAAAAGCCACCGAAAACAAGTGTTTGATTTGTAAACAAAGGTCAACGACACCATGAACAACTAGGTATGAAATAGTCAGGGGCGACATTAGAAAGCCAATGTTTCCAGAACGCGGTATAGATCCTCCAAGTTATTTTATATTACAATGGTAAATCAGTTCTCTAACAATGGGGTAGCCGCAGATTCAAACTACTCAGGGCATTCAAGGACATAAACCAACCATTACTATTAAACTCACAAATCTTTATTTGTTTGAAGTAGGAAACAAAGTAGTGTAGAAATGAAGTTCTCAAAGGACGAATATCACCAAAGGTAAGTTCTTCAAAGTCTCTGCTTTTTCTTTATAGGCATGCCCATAATCACATCATCAGCCACTGCATTTTCCAGCATAAGGTACACCAGTCCTTAGTTGAGATTTCATTTTGACATAGGGCACACCACTCCCTAGTCGCAAGTTTAGTATAGGGTACACCAATTCCTAGCTGTATTTTCCAACATAAGGTACACCAATCCTTAGTAAGGTTCCATTTTAATACAAGGTTACATGGTTATCTTCTCTCAGTGATACAAGGTGCCAACCCCTAGTTATATTCTCTCTTAGTGATATAGGGCGCCAACTCCTAGCTACATTCCATCTCAATGATACAGGGTGCCAACCACTGGTTACATTCCATCTCAATGATACAGGGTGCCAACCACTGGTTACATTCTATCTCAGACATACATGGCGCCAACCCCTGGTTACAGTTCCTCCAAGTCCTTCAACCTCACTCGTAGGAGATGCACTTCCCAGTTTGAGTTATTCCAATAGGAGACACAATTCCTAATCTGAACTATTGATACTAGGAGACGCACTTCATAGTCCAAGTCCTTCAGCCTCACTCGTAGAAGATGCACTTCCTAGTTTGAGTTATTCCATTAGGAGACGGACTTCCTAATCTGAATCATTAATCCTAGGAGATGCACTTCTTAGGCCAAGTCCTTTAACCCCACTCGTAGGAGACACATTTCCTAGTTGGAGTCATTCCAATATGAGACACACTTCCTAATCTAAATCATTAATCCTATGAGACGCACTTCCTAGCTAATCCCTTCAACCTCACTTGTAGGAGACACACTTCTTGGTTTGAGTTATTCCAATAGGAGACACACTTTCTAATATAAACCATTAATCGTAGGAGACGCACTTCCTAGTTCAAGTCCTTCAACCTCACTCGTAGGAGACACACTTCCTAATTTGAGTCATTCCAATAGGAGACACACTTCCTAATCTAAACCATTAATCCTAGGAGATACACTTCCTAGTCCAAGCCCCCCAACCTCATTCGTAGGAGATACACTTCCTAGTCCAAACCCTTCAACCTCACTCGTATGAGACGCACTTCCTAGTTTGAGCTATTCCAATAGGAGACACACTTCCTAATCTGAATCATTAATCCTAGGAGATGCACTTCTTAGTCAAAGTCCTTTAACCTCACGTTGGAGACGCACATTGTAGTTTGAGTCATTCCAATAGGAGACACACTTCCTAATCTAAATCATTAATCCCAGGAGACGCACTTCCTAGCCAATCCCTTCAACCTCACTCGTAGGAGACACACTCCCTAGTTTGAGTTATTCCAATAGGAGACACACTTCCTAATCTGAACCATTAATACAAGGAGACACACTTCCTAGTCCAAGTCCTTCATCCTCACTCGTAGGAGATAAACTTCCTAGTTTGCGTTATTCCATTAGGAGACGGACTTCCTAATCTAAATCATTAATCTTAGGAGATGCACTTCTTAGTCCAAGTCCTTTAACCTCACTCGTAGGAGACGCACTTCTTAGTTTGAGTCATTCCAATATGAGACACACTTCCTAATCTGAATTATTAATCAAGTGAGATGCACTTCCTAGCCAATCCCTTAAACCTCACTCGTAGGAGACACACTTCCTGATTTGAGTTATTCCAATAGGAGACGAACTTTCTAATAGGAACCATTAATCATAGGAGATGTACTTCCTAGTTCAAGTCCTTCAACCTTACTCGTAGGAGACATATTTCATAGTTTGAGTCATTCCAATAGGAGACACACTTCCTAATCTAAACCATTAATCCTAGGAGATGCACTTCTTAGTCAAAGTCCTTTAACCTAACGTTGGAGAAGCACATTGTAGTTTGAGTCATTCCAATAGGAGACACACTTCCTAATCTAAACCATTAATCCTAGGAGATGCACTTCTTAGTCAAAGTCCTTTAACCTAACGTTGGAGAAGCACATTGTAGTTTGAGTCATTCCAATAGGAGACACACTTCCTAATCTAAACCATTAATCCTAGGAGATGCACTTCTTAGTCAAAGTCCTTTAACCTAACGTTGGAGAAGCACATTGTAGTTTGAGTCATTCCAATAGGAGACACACTTCCTAATCTAAACCATTAATCCTAGGAGATGCACTTCTTAGTCAAAGTCCTTTAACCTAACGTTGGAGAAGCACATTGTAGTTTGAGTCATTCCAATAGGAGACACACTTCCTAATCTAAACCATTAATCCTAGGAGATGCACTTCTTAGTCAAAGTCCTTTAACCTAACGTTGGAGAAGCACATTGTAGTTTGAGTCATTCCAATAGGAGACACACTTCCTAATCTAAACCATTAATCCTAGGAGATGCACTTCTTAGTCAAAGTCCTTTAACCTAACGTTGGAGAAGCACATTGTAGTTTGAGTCATTCCAATAGGAGACACACTTCCTAATCTAAACCATTAATCCTAGGAGATGCACTTCCTAGTCCAAGCCCTTCAACCTCATTCGTAGGAGACACACTTCCTAGACCAAACCCTACAACCTCACTTGTAGGAGACGCACTTACTAGTTTGAGTTATTCCAACAAGAGATGCACTTCCTAATCTGAACCATTAATCCTAGGAGACACACTTCTTAGTTCAAGTCCTTCAACCTCACTCGTGAGATACACACTTCCTCGTTTGAGCTATTACAATATGAGACACACTTCCTAATCTGAATCATTAATCCTAGGAGATACACTTCCTAGTCCAAGTCCTTTAACCTCATGTTGGAGACGCACTTCCTAGTTTGAGTTATTCCAACATGAGACGCACTTCCTAATCTGAACCATTAATCCTAGGAGACACACTTCCTAGTTCAAGTCCTTCAACCTCACTCGTAGGAGATACACTTCCAAGTTTGAGCTATTCTAATAGGAGACCCACTTCCTAATCTAAATCATTAATCCTAGGAGATGCACTTCCTAGTCCAAGTCCTTTAACCTCACACTAGAGATGCACTTCCTAGTTTGAGTTATTCCAATCGGAGACACACTTCCTAATCTGAACCATTAATATTAGGAGACGCTTCCTAGTCCAAGTCCTTCAGCCTCACTCGTAGGAGATGCATTTCCTAGTTTGAGTTATTCCATTAGTAGACACACCTCCTAATCTGAATCATAATCCTAGGAGATGCACTTCTTAGTCAAAGTCCTTTAACCTCACTCGTAGGAGATACACTTCCTAGTTTGAGTCATTCTAATATGAGATACACTTCCTAATCTGAATCATTAATCCTATGAGACGCACTTCCTAGCCAATTCCTTCAACCTCATTCGTAGGAGACACACTTCCTGGTTTGAGTTATTCCAATAGGAGATGCACTTTCTAATATGAAACATTAATCCTAGGAGACGCACTTCCTAGTTCAAGTTCTTCAACCTCACTCGTAGGAGACACACTTCCTAGTTTGAGTCATTCCAATAGGAGACACACATCCTAGTTTGAGTCATTCCAATAGGAGACACACTTCCTAATCTAAACCATTAATCCTAGGAGATGCACTTCCTAGTCCAAGCCCTTTAACCTCATTCGTAGGAGATGCACTTCCTAGTACAAGCACTTCAACCTCACTCGTAGGAAATGCACTTCCTAGTTTGTGTTATTCCAACAGGAGACACACTTCCTAATCTGAACCATATACGCACTTCCTAGTCCAAACCCTTCAACCTCACTCGTAGGAGACGCACTTCCTAGTTTGAGCTATTCGAATAGGAGACACACTTCCTAATCTGAATCATTAATTCTAGGAGATGAACTTCTTAGTCAAAGTCCTTTAACCTCACGTTGGAGACGCACTTTGTAGTTTGAGTCATTCCAATAGGAGACACATTTCCTAATCTGAATCATTAATCCCAGGAGACGCACTTCCTAGCCAATCCCTTCAACCTCACTCGTAGGAGACGCACTTCCTAGTTTGAGTTATTCCAATAGGAGCCGCACTTCCTAATATCAACCATTAATCTTGGGAGACGCACTTCCTAGTACAGGTCCTTCAACCTCACTCGTAGGAGACACACTTCCTAGTTTGAGTCATTCTAATAGGAGATACACTTCCTAGTCCGAAGCACTAATCCTAGGAGACACACTTTATCACCCAATCCTTTCAACCTTATTGGTTGGAGACACACTTTTAAGTTTGAGTCATTCCAGTAGGAGACGCACATCCCAATCCAAACTACCAATCCTTGGAGACGCACTTCCCAGTCCAATTCTTTCAACCTCATCCGTAGGAGACACACTTCTTAGTTTGATTCATTTCAATAGGAGGCGCACTTTCTAATCTTAACCTTCATTACTAAGGAGACGCACTTCCTAGTCCGAGTCCTTCAACCTCACTCGTAGGAGACACACTTTCTAATATGAATTATTAATCGTAAGAGATGCAATTCCTAGTTTGTTTCCTTCAATATCACAGTCGTTCCATTGCTACCCATGTGAGATGCACCTCCCAGTCTAAGTTTTATCAATTTTACTCCTAGGAGAAGCACATTCGATTCGGAGTCTTCAGTATCATTTTTGCATCTTTTAAATAAAATAAGCTAACCTACAACTTTTACCAATAACTCACAAATTTTTTCTCAATGCCAAACTGGGGCAGAAAAATTTGTTCGTTTGTTCGTGTTTGATGGATTTGCAGGCCCCGCCATAGTGCACATGTTGTGACTATTAAAGCTTGCAGTTTCAGTTTTTCATGAGAATAAAGAAATCTTTCAATCACAAGATAGTTGGAGTTAATATGTTAACAACCCAGCTTCTCAAGATTCACCTTCTCAATTTCGGATCAGGAGAGCGAGTGACTGAGATTGAGTCATAATTTTTTCTTCAAAGAGCATCATGATCTAATCTAAGGTCAACACAAGTGAGCAGGTCAAGAATCAAGATTTGATTCTAGAAGACACATAGATAGGAATTTTGTAACTCTTAGTTTGTAGACATATGTAGTTCTCTTCTCCTTTTCTTTTGATGTAAGAAGCAAGTAACAATAACAGTGGCAAGTAACATCAGAAACAACAACAGTCTTAACTCCACTGTCTAGTAGTCCCAACTACCAAATATTTTCTAGAACTATACTGATCTGATTCCTTTATAGCCAAGGATATGTAGGCAACCTCGGAAGCAAGGTTCGATCACCTTTTTAAAAAGTACTTTCATTAGAGTCATAGGTGAGCAAAAGTTAGTCATGACATTCACTATCTTTGCTCGAAAACTCTTCATGTTCTCGAGCAAAGAGGGACAGTTGTAAATGCCTATTTTTTATTTTATATTTTATATTATATTTTAAAGAATTATTATATGTGTATTTATAGGTTTTTGAAATAGATTATAGTTAAAAAGTTTGATAAGGGGTTAAGGGATTGGGTTGATACTTTATTTAGCTGAATTGGACCAAAACTAGCCCACAAATTCAAGCGCAGGACCCGGTCCAGACCATGTGGTTTGAGAGATGCCCAGAATGACGTCGTTTTGATAAATGAAGCTAGATCAAATCCCAGCCCTTCATCTCTCCTGATCCAACGACTCTCATCATTTGCCATCCTAGGTATTTAAAGCCTAGGTTAGACAAAAGGTTCCCTCATTTTCCCTTATCTCTCCCTTTCTCTTCTCTTTCTCCTCACTCTTTCCCCTGTCCCTTAGACTTATTGTCCTTTGCCCATCTCTGCGGGCCGAAAATCGCCACTGCCGGCGAAGCTCCACCAAACCACCCCCTTTTTACACTGTTCTCTTCCTATCTTTATCCTATACACCAATCCAGACACCAAATGCTCAAACTCCTTCTCAATCTCCACGAATCTAGCAAAAATCGAAATCCTAGCCACCCTTTTTTTCTCAAATTCATGAAGTTATAGATCTCCCCATGCTGCAATACCTACATCAATGGATAGAGCTCCTTAAGACCTACCTATTGATGACAATCTTACCTCGAAACTCCGGCAATAAATTTTTTTAACCACCTCCATGCCACCTCACTGCCACTCTATGGACTCCCGTTTCTCTCTTTACATTGGCCTCAAGCGAGGTTTTGTTGTCAATTTTCATCGAAACTAGCCTCCAATTCTCCGGAGTCATGGTTTCGATGACAATCAACAATGGAATCTTGTTTGAGCCGTACCATTGTCCCGCTATGTCTCGCTGCCTTATTGTCGCTACGCCACCACTGTTCGACACACAACTTAGGTAAATTCGAACCTTAATGCTTTCCTCTATGTTTTGAATTTTCTATTTCTTTGTCGTTTGTTTGTAACCTTGTTGTAGTTTAAATATTTTTTAGTGATCTTTTTAGTTTAATGTTCAATCTAATTTTTGATTTCGTCGTCGTTTAATCTAATCGATTCTATTAGTTTGTCTCACTGTTAACATATTTTTGTTTTATCTTAAATAGTTAAGTTTGAATTGTGTTGTCTTATTTAGATTTAGTTTAAACTATTAATTTCTATTAAGGTCTTCACTAGCCCATACATATATTTGCTTAATCTTTAAGTTCTAGTTCTCTTTGTTGGTTAATGGTTCGATTAGATAGTTGTTCTAGTTACTTGCTTTTAATTTGGTTTGATTAAGTGGTTTGGTATTGTTGTTGATAAAATCTGAAGGTTAGATGAGTTGATGATGATTTAGGGTACAAAGTTATTTACTTTAACATCTAGGATGGTTGAAAGTACTATTTTCCTCCATGCTTCTACCATATTATGTTGTAGGACTGTCATTTGCCCATTTGGACAGTCCTGGAGCAGTGTTTGGTGAATAAAAGTCAGTCCTTTTGGACATAAAATATGTCCAAAAGTGACTTTCTTTGCTTACTTAAGAGCTGCTCCTTTCATATTTTAACACACGCAAGAAAATACACTTAGACACCATCTTTTTACACTCTAAGAAAACAGGACTTGAGAAAAACAAATCATCAGTTGAACTCTCAGAGTGAGATGAAAACCCGAAAGTCTTAGAGTAATTTCTATTGGAGCAAAACCTTTCAAAATAACAAAGTTTGTAAAGTTAATTCTAGGCTTCTTTACTCTCTAAAATTGTTGGACTCAAGGTCTATTTATGGGTCATTTTCTCGGGTTCCAAGGTGATGTTTGTTGCTGTTTTCTATGGTCATTGCTGCTGGATTTCAGTTCATATCGCTGTATTTTGATTTCTTTGCAATGTAGGTAAGCTTTAAACCTCTGTAATGCTGATTTTTCAATATTAATGAACATGACATGTATTTTTAGTATGCTCTAGTGTTGTCTAGTTAAAACAAATAGACAAATACTGATTGGTTGTTTCTGTGGTTATGTCTTATATGTCTCAAATAGATTTAGCACACAAGTTAAACTGATTTTTCTTTTCTTTGTAAATATTGGATTTGTAGTCATGTTCTTTTATTTATAATAATCTTGTGCTTATTTATATTTTGTAGTTGAGCTTGATCCTTGGGGAGTGAAAGAGTATAGTTTTTCATGGCTCAAGTTTTGGTTTCCTTTACTTCAAGGTTTTCTTTTAATGATTAAATAAGTATCCATGCTCATATTAAATAGCTAAAGTTTTAGTATCAAGGAAAGTTCTATTTTAAAAATGATACATTAATTGTTGTCATCAATTGTTTTAGCTGAATGAACGAAGAATAAAAAAATCTAAGGTCATGTGTGTTGAGTTTATTAAGAATGTAATCCTTGCAAGTTGATGTTCAAGTGTAATGACCCGACCGGTCGTTTTGATCTCTAACATGTCGTTCGGCGGTTTGAGGCCTTGAGTAGATTCACTTCATATGTTTATGACTTGTACATGTGGTCGAAATTGGATTTTTGGGAAGTTCGAAGCTGATTCGGAAGCTTTAAGTTGGAAGAGCTGACTATGGTTTGACTTTTGAGTAAACGACCTTGGAATAGGGATTTGAAGGCTCTAATAGGTTTGTATAATAATTTAGGACTTAGGCGTATGTACGGGTTGAGTATCGGATCACCCGGGAGCATTTTGGTGCTTATTATGGAATATTGGAATTTTGAAGATTTAAGAATTTCCTAAGTTTGGTTTGAAGTGGGCTTCAGTGTTATCGATGTCCGTTTGGGATTTTGATCCTGGGAATAGGTTAGTATTGTGACTTATGGTATGGTTCGGTATGGTTTGGTATGGTTCAGATGTGTTCATCGAAGTTTGAAAGTTTAAAGAAGGATTTCGATCGTCGATTCATAGTTTCAATGTTGTTTGGCATGATTTGAGGCCTAGACTAAGTTCGTAATGTGTTTTGGGACACGTTGGTATGTTTTGTCAAGGTCTCGGAGGCCTCAGGTAGATTCCGGATGGTTAACGGATCGGATTTTGGACTTAAGGAAAAGTTGGAGAATTCTGGTAGCTAGTGCAACCGTTTTTGTGGAAGCTTCATCGCAGAAGTGACCTCACAGAAGCGAGGCAGTGAACCGCAGAAGCAGCTGGAAGTGAGCTGGGCAGAGGCCGCACGTGCGAAGGAATTCCCGCACCTGCGTGATCGCAGATGCGACCATTGGAGCGTAGAAGCGGAGGTTGTCCAAGAAGGTCTAGGCCGCAGAAGCGGACATGGAAGCGCAGGTACGCGAGCGTAAAAGCGCTTGAGGCCCGCAGAAGCAAAAGCGCAGGTGTTCTACTGGGGGAAAAAAAGCGAGGGCTGTTAGTTTGTGCTAGAGCCGCACCTGCGATGGATTTTCCATAGGTGCGGAGCCGCAAAAGCAGCTATTGTTCCGCAGGTGCAAGGAAGTGCTGGGTAGAATTGGATTTTTATACAGGATTTGGCCCATTTTCTTTCATTCTCTCTTAGTTTGGGCAATATTTGGATATCTTCAAGTGGAGACTTTCATCAACCACTGCAAGGTAACTAATTCCCACATAATTTTAGTGAAATACTTGGATTATATACGAATATTTACATGGAAAATTTTGGGATTTTAAGAGGAAGATCAAGAATTGATAGTTTTTGATTTTCACCATGATTTGGGAAATGAAATTAGGAATAAATTATATATTTGAGTCCGTGGCATTATAGGTAAAGTTTATCTTTGAAAATATTCGGAACCCCGACACGTGGGCCCGAGGGTTGACTTTATTGACTTTTCGAGTAGAGTTGGGAATCATTATAAATTGTTAAATTGTAGCATTGGAGTACATTTTGATTGATTTACACGCTGTTTGACTAGTTTCGGGACGTTTGGCTTTGAGTTGAGGTGTTAGAGAAGCGTTGGAGACGGTTATGGAACTTCGGAGTAAGGTAAATCTCTTGTCTAACCTTTAGAGGGGGAAACTACCCCCTAGGTGATATTTATTATTATGTGTAACTAGTTGTGGGAGCTACATACACACGAGGTAACGATAGTCCGTGTGTAGCTAATGCATGATTATCTCCGGGTAGACTTAGGACTTTATCATATATATTTAAATTGTTTGGACTCATTTTGCTAGTCTAATGAATTGAAAATTTTAACTGAAATTGATTTAGAAACATGTAAATATATTAGGCCGAGCCTTATCACTTTGAGTTGTTGCGAAGATATTTGACAAATATAAAGGGGTATATGTATTATTGTGCCCATGTACTATATTTTAAGCATGCGCCTCGTAATTTGATAACTTCCTTCCTTTGTTGTGGAGCGGGCCGAATGCCTCGGCCATATAATAGATGCATCTATGGTTCGTGTCGCTTGACCCTCAGTACTGTACACATTATTCTGGATCGAGCCGAACGACCTCGGCATAATCGTGTGTTATATCACTGGTAGTTCGAACGTTCACGAGATTATCTTTCCACTGATGCTCGGGGCTTTATATGGTATTCCTTATTCATTTGACATTGGCACTTGACATTTTTCTGAGTTGTTGATGTAGAATACAAGATTGAGAAAGTCATATGTTAAAAAACATATTTGGAAGATTATGCAACTTATAGATTTACCCCATTATTGTTGTGTGCTTCATATCTACTTATGATTTATTATATTGCCTTATTGCACCTCTAGTAAGTATCGATGTCGACCCTTCGTCACTACTTCTCCGGGGTTAGGCTAGATACTTACTGGGTACGCATTGATTTACGTACTTATGCTGCACTTTTGCACTAAATGTGCAGGATCTGACAGGTTCATTTGGTGATCATCTTGGCGCGTAGGCGCACCTGTTGAGGGGACTTCATGTGAGTTGCATTCCAGGCTACGCATCGCAGTCCACCGAGTCTCCATCGTATTATTTATTTTATCCTGTCTTATTGACATTTTGGACAGATGTTTTATTATTATTGTACTCCTTAGAAAATGCTCATGCACTTGTGACACTGGGTTTTGGGGTTATACTAGTTGATGCACACGGTTTCGTATATTATTATCCCCTTTCATTTCTTTTATAAACTACAAATATTGTACGTTTCCGTGGATTTAGAAGTGTAAGTCTCTTTCCTTATTAAAATCTATGATTTCGAAAGTAATAAAATGGGTAACTAAATTGATAAATCACCGTTGGCTTGCCTGACGCCAGTGTTAGGCACCATCACGACCTATAGTGGATTTTGGGTTGTGACATCAAGTTCAAAAATTCATGGTGCATATGTCAGTCCATTGTCTAAACTAAAACAATGTTAGCTACTCTCTTAGTGACAAAAATGATATTTCCCTTCATGGGTAGTCTGGTAGCGTTACTCTCCATGCGAAGTGTTTAAATCTTTTGTTTTTGGACTTCTTTAGTTTTTTTTTTCATTTTCTTTATTTAGAGGAACATTGTTGGATTTCTCTTTGAAAAAATAAAAAAAGGTACGCACATGGAAAACTTCTTGTGTTTTGATTTTCAATCTCATCAAATCAGTAAACAAAAAGGTGGCTTATTAGGTTGTTGGCTTATTTTTTATAAATAAATAAATTAAATACTTTCATTTTGCCATTGATAACAAAATGAAGCCCAGATGCTCCAATAAGGAGGTGGGCGTGGCTCCCATTGATGACAAGATGCGGGAAGCGAGGCTCAGATGGTCTGGATACGTACAAAGGAGAAGCCCAGATGCTCCGGTAAGGAGGTGTGAGCGGCTGACTTTGGAGGGAATGAGAAGAGGTAGAGGACGACCTAAGAAGTATTGAGGAGAGGTGATCAGGCAGGACATAGTGAGGCTTCAGATTTCCGAGGACATGGCTCGTGATAGGAAGTTGTGGAGGTCGAGTATTAGGGTTGTAGGTTTGGAGGTAGTTGAGTCTCCCTTACTTCGTATCTTTGTGAGGCTAGTCTGGTAGCATTTTTGTCGATGTCATCTAGTGGCAATATTGTTTCTTACTACTCCTTTATTTACCATAGGGTCGGGTCTATATAATGTCTATTGCTTTTGCTTTACATCTACTTTTTCTTTTTCATGATGTTATTTTTCCTATAGTTTCTATTGGAGATACTGATATTGTCTTGTTTTTTGTCTTTTTGAGCCGAGGGTCTTTCGAAACAGTCTCTCTTCTCCCTCGGGGTTGGGGTAAGGTCTGCGTACACATTACCCTCCCCATACCCCACTAGTAAAATTTTACTGGGTTGTTGTTGTTGTTTCATTTTTTCATGAACACTAGCATCAATTTAAGCTGCTGGAATTTTCTTCTTGGGCTGTGGAAAGTTGAATTAGTTGGGCCGTTTGCTTGGTCCAAGTATTGTTCCAAGACTATGAGTAATTAACTCAAATACCAACAAATTCACAAATGGGCCAGCAAAATAAGTCAAGAATAACCAAATGTCATTACAATAGCCAAATCTCTAAAGTAGCCCATTCTTGAAATTAAGAAAAGCTGGCCCAAATTTTTAAATACCTTTGTTGTTTGCATATTTCCAATAAAAAAAAATAGATTCCTCTTCTTTTTTTTTAAATTTAAAATAACCTGACCACTTTTAATAATTAATTTAAATGCTAGGCAACTTATAAGCACACTTTAACTTTTTTATTCACGGACTCGCTTGTGTTACGTTATGTTTAACATTCATTAAATTAATTCAATAATCCCATACCATATTCAATAGCTTTGGTAATTCCTAAATTAGTTAATCCCTTACTATAAATCGCAGATTCATTTGCGTAGCGCGATAGTCGATGTTTAATAAATTTTAAAATTCATTTCCACAAATGTAGTAATTTTTCAAAAGTAATAACGTGCTAATAATCCCTGTCATGACTGAAGATTTGCTTGCATAGCGCTATTATGACAAAATTAATAAATTTCGTCTCAATCACGCATTCACTTGCGTAGTGTGGTTACGACATTTTATTTTATTCAAGACATCTTTTAATAATTAGCAATGAAAGCGGATCTAAGGAAAACATGAAAACCAATAAAATACAATTTGCCCAAAATTAATCAAGCCATTTTTAGTTAATAAAAGCGATCGTGTTAGAATCACGTGACTCGGGGAATGATTTACACCTTCTTCCCGGTCAACATAATTCCTTACCCAGACGTTGTTTTGCAGACCAAATAATAATAGAGTCAAACCTTCCGTTGACTAGGGATTCAAATAAAAGGTGACTTGGAATACCAAAAAATCAATTCTAAATGGCGACTCTGTAAATAAATAATCTCTGCTCAAGTTTTTCACTTTAATTGGAGAAACGCTTTAACCCACAACAATCCAAAATACATATTTTTTTTTGAGGTAGAAAAGGGGTGTTACACCAGTGTAAGGCTAGTCTGATAGGATTTTGTCTTAGACTGCTAGTGGTTAATGTTGTGTTAATACTACTATTTCATTTTCTATAGTGTCGGGCCATATTTACTGGTTATTGTTTTTATTTTTCATCTATTTTTTGGTTCTTATGATGCTGTTATTATTTATATGGTTTTTGTTGATGTACTGATGTATTGTCTCTTTTCGTCTTCTTGAGCCGAGGGTCTATCGGAAACAACCTCTCTACTCCCAAGGGGTAAGGTCTGCGTACACACTACCCTCCCCAGACCCCACTTGTGAGATTTTACTGCGTCATTATTGTCGTTGTTGTAATTTCACTTACTATCACTTAATTTTATCCATTATAACACTGAATTTATAAAATTACTTTTTGTCTCACTAAGGTAATTGAGTTTTATTTACTACAAAATATTTAAGTTATAAGTTATTTAATTTAACAGTAAAGTCAGAATTTTTTTGTTCTCACATTATATAACTGAACTTTTCTCACCATATATATAATTGTAAAGTTACTAAACTTTATACGTTATAATAATAAAATCTACTAATCTATACGACTTAACTGTTATAATGGGTAAAATTATAAATTTATAACTATTGTAAGTCAAATTAATTTAGTGTGATAAAAAATAGTTACATCGGATATGATTTAGTTACATTAGTAGGGGTAGTTGGTAAAATGACCTACTTTCAAACTTGAATTGGCCAAGTGACCTTAAAGTTTTAGTTATTGTAGGATTGACCTTCATGCTTAATTAGTGCTTATGTTGGATTATAAAGTGAAGGGGAGGAAGTTCAGTCTTTATCCCTAAAGGTTTACTTATTACACTTTGGCACCAACCTATATAATTCTAATATTTTCAGATTTAAAAAAAAATCCCATCCCTTCCCGCCTTATCTCTCGTCCCTATCCCTATTTCCCACGATTGATTCCTCCATTGCAACGTATTTTTCTTGCATTCAACACACAAAGGTCGTCTCCCTTCTTCCCCATTCCTCTCAAAACTTCATTCTTTTAATTTATCATTTAGGAAGAAAAAATTAAAAATTGGGAGTTTTTCGGATCTGTCGAATTTGGGGAAGAAATTGGCGGTATATTGGATTGATAATTCATTGTAGGTGGTATATAGTGTAACTCCTTCATCTGGTAAGTGTTTTTATCTCATTTTCTTCGTCATTATTAATTTGGATTTCTGCAAATGTTATATGCACAATGCTCGACCACTAGTGTACAATAGACCACTGGTGCACAATAGACTTATGGGAGATTATATATTAGTATGCGGTCTATATTCTAGTGAATGAGTTGAGGGGCCAACTAGCTGGAATTGGAATTCCTATACAAAGGTTACTCTACATATCTGTATACCTAACAATTGTACATTTAACGAATTTGTTGATGTCGTCATTAAACGTGAAAAACTAAAATATTCCCCAGGGCATTTGAATATTACATATATGCTTAGCTCTACGCCGAAGAGGGACACGATTCCTCCTTCCTTCATTAATAATGGCAATGATTTGCAATCGTACCTCCTTGATGTTACAATTGATGGTATGAGGGCTTATTTGAAGATATTTGTGGTTGAAAGTGAGTTTGAAGAAGGGGATTAAGTTCCCGTTAAAAGGATTCATCAAAGTTAAAATGCCGCAGCTGCAGTGCCACCACTATCACCACCAACACAACCACCAATTTTAGAAGTAGAAGAGGAAAGAATGTGAAAGATGGCTTCAGTGGATTTAGTCATGACTTGAATGATTTTAGTGACAATGAAATGAACTCGTACGGTCAGAAAGATACAAATGAAGTGGAAGAGCTTCCAGATATTGTTAGTTAGGCAGCTAGAGATGATTGATTGGTGGACTCGTTAGCTACACGACACATCCACCCAGATGGTATAGTTTTTTTCCTTGGAAAATATTTTGACAACAAATTGGATCTAATGAAACAGTTGGAGGTTGCTTATGTGAAAATGCATTTTACATTTCGTATGAAGAAGAGTAGCTGGAAATAAACTTTGGTGGCATATCGAAATGTGAGTTACCCGTGGAAGTTACGCGCTTCAAAGTACGAGAGTTCTGATAGGTTTTATATTACCAAATACCATGGCGAACACATATGCGGGGTACAACACATATCAAGCCGTCATCCTAACGTGTCGTTGAAGACTTTGAATGCATATTACCAGGAGCGATATGTTAATGAAAAAGGCCCATCCCCATCAGATTTGAAGGATGCTATTTTTGTAAATTTAACCAAAATCTTACTTATTGGAGGAGTTGGAAGGTAGGTGAAATTCTTAAGGCTATGATCATGGGTACTCAGGAAGAGGGGTATGCTTTGTTGGAAGCGTATCTCCATGTTATGTTGTCTTATACTGAAGGAAGTATTGTTGATTTGAAGGTTGATGATAAATTACATTTTAGATATTTTTCTTATCTGTTGGAGCTTTTATTTAGGGATTCGCGCATATGAGGAAGGTTATTGCTGTTGATGGGATATTTCTGAGTGGTAGGTATGGAGGTTGCTTGTTGTCTGTTGTGGTACAAGATATAGAGAATCAAATTCTTCCAATTATGTTCTGTGTAGTCGATAAAGAGTGCGATGATTCTGGGACCTACTGTTTTGAACAGTTGTGGCATATTTTTGATGACAGTGATGAATTATGCATTATCTCTGATCGAAATCTATCTATTGCGAATGGCTTCAAAAAAGTTTTGACTGCCCCTCATCATGGTTTTTTCACGCGTCACATTACTGAAAATATGCGCAAGAGGTTTCACTATGGGATTTTTATTAAGCATTTTTTTCTGCAGTGCGGTCATACAATACTAATGAATTCTTTGACCATTTTCAACAATTGCGTGATAAAAGTAGGAAAGTAGCTAAATTCTCCGCGAATGAAATTGGGATCTAAAAGTGGACCAGACCTTCTTTTCAGGAAACCGATACGACGTATTGACAATAAACATTACAGAATCGCTTAACAAAATGCTTAAGGATCAAAGATACTTCCCGATCATTGACCTAGTCAATCATATTGTTTGAATGTTTGCAGAAATATTCGAAGAGAGGCGTGCTGAAATGAAAAATATTTTGACCCTCTTTGTTTCTTCTGTTAAAAAGAAGATTAGGAATAATATGATTTTTGGCGGTGCGCTCTGGGTGCATCAATTTGAAAATAACTAGTTTAGCGTCATCGATCATGACAGGGATGTAGTAGTTGATCTGGATTTGAACATATGTTCTTGTTGTCAGTTTGATTTGGAAAAAATACCCTACCCACTTGCAATGGCGACTCTGGGATTTAGCTTTGGGGATGGATATGGTTCCTCCATTTACGATCACTCATCTTCGTTCTATAAGGTTGCAACATATTTGGCTGCATATAAAGGAACCATTCACACAATCCCTACAGAAGAGAAATGGGTGGTGTCTGACGAGATTCGGTCCATAAAAATACTTCCACCCGATGTCAAGCCTACAAAGGGTAGAAGAAAGACTAAGAGATGGCCAAGCATTTTAGAACCTAGTTCTTCTTGCAGCAGGAAAAAAGGCAAAAATAAATGTTCCATTGCAAAGAAGTTGGCCACAAGAAAATGACTTGTAAAGTATTATTATAGTATTGTTAATCTTTTAGCTACTGATGTTGTAATAAAGATAATTAACTCTTTTAATATTCTATACTTGTTGTTTCTACTATCTACTGTTGCATTGTACACCGTAGACTATTATTTTATAGTCAACCACCAATATTGTCTATTGTAGACCTATGATCTAGAATCAACCCCCTTATTTTAAGAAGGAATCATGTGACCAACTTGTCTCATATACTACTATTTTATAATCAACCACCCACATTGTCTATTGTAGACCTATGATCTAGAATTAATCCCCTTTTTTTAAGGAGTCATGTGACCTTCTGTCGCAGACTACTGTTTTACAATCAACCACTCATATTGTCCATTGTAGACCTATGATCTAGAATCAACCTCCTTATTTTAAGGAGTCATGTGACCAACTTATCCCGTAGACTACTGTTTTACAATCAACCCCCTTATTCTATCTTCAACCACCCGTAATCAACCAATGTTCTATTGTCAACCCCCATCGATATTTTAAATTTAACCAAGACTTGTTGCATTGGTTTAGGTAGTCTATTGACAACTACTGGTTTAGATAATTGATTTAATGCCTAATGTGAATATGCACTGGCAGCCAATATGAAAAGGACTTGTCTAATTAATTGAATTCCATCAAATATGCCAATTCAAAGCATCAAATCGTTTCTCAAAACTCTCAATAGTCACATCATCTACGAGAAGCCATATGGAAATGCACTATTTAGTGTCAAATTCTGCCTACAAATACACTAGATCTCATGGAAAACATTATGCATCATTCGTCAAAACAGCCCAGTCACTTAACAGTGAAATGCCTCCGAGGCCAAGGCCAAACATGGACGCAATTTTCACCAGGGAATCACTAGATAGGCTCATCCGAGGGATCCAAGAAGATAGGGTAAGGCAAGAGAGGAACTGTCACGACCCAAAACCTACTTTAGGCCGTGATGGCGCCTAACGTCGCCGTTAGGCAAGCTAACGGTGAACTATCACGTTAATTGTTCATTTTATTACTTTCAAAATCATAAATTTTTATTAAGTAAGGAAATTTACACCTTTAAAATCACGGGTACATAAGTAATTAGTAATGCATAAAAATAAATGGTGATAAAAATATGTGAATCCGTGAGCATAAACTAGAAATATCCCAAAATCCGGTGTCACAAGTGCATGTGTATTTACTAAGGAGTACAACAATAATACAACATCTGTCTGGAATGTAAATAAGACAAGATAAACTAAATAGTACGATGGAGACTCTGTGGACTGCGATACGTAGCATGGAATGCCGCTCACCATAAGTCTCCTCAGCAGTTGCGCCTATGCGCCTAGATGACTACCAAATGAACCTGTTAGATTTTGCACATTTAGTGCAGAAGTGTAGCATAAGTACGTAAATCAACGCATACCCAGTAAGTATCTAGCCTAACCCTGGAGAAGTAGTGACGGGGGGTTGACATAGACACCCACTACAGTATAAAACAGTATGCTAAATCTTAAACAGATATTAAGCATAACAATAATAGTGGGACAAAATGGTAACCAACATAATCTTTCAAAATTTCTTTTAACTATATAAACTTCTCAATCTCGTATCCTATCTCAACAGCTCGGAAAATAACAAATGCCAATATCAAATGAATAAGGAAACCATACAAAATGCCAGGCATCAGTGGAAGGATAATCTCGTGAATATTCAGACTACTAGCAATATAACGCATGATTATGCCGTGATCATATGACCTAATCCATAATAATGTGTACACTGTCGAGGGTCAACCGACATGAACTATAGATGCATCTATTATACTGCCAAAGCGTTCGGCCCGATCCACAAGAAATGAAGGAACTTATCGGATTATGAGACGCGTGCTTACAATACAATACATGAGCATAAAGTGAATATAACTTTTACCGTTTCTCAATTAACTTGCCAACAACTCAAGGTGATAGGGCTAAGTCTAATATATATATTTCTAAATCAATTTTAATTATAAATTCAATTATTTAAGCCAGCAGAATGAGTTCAAATAATTCAAATATTACATGATAAAGTCCTAAGTTTACCCGGACATAAACATGCTTAAGCTACGTACGGACCTCGTCACCTCGTGCGTACATAGTACACAACTAGTAGCACATAACAATTACATCACCTAGGGGTAGTTTCCCCCTCACAAGATTAGACAAGAGACTTACCTCGCTCTGAAGTTTCATAACCGACTCCTGCGCCTCTCTAACACCTCAAACCAAAGCCCATCGATCTGAAACTAAAGATTGATGATGAAAATGGCTCCTCCAATCGCCCAAGAAAGAGAGGAATGAGTGAAATGGGCAAAAATCCCGAATTAAATTGAAGTCTGCCCAGGCCCTTCCTCGTTGCGATCGCGGAAGTACCTTCGCGATCGCGAAGGCCAAAAATCCACTGACCCAAAGTTCTTCTTCGCGTTCGTGTCACCCATATCGTGTTCGTGATGCCTCCATATCCTTATGATTTGCATTCTCATTGCCTCTAGATCCAAATGCTTCGCGTTTGCGGCCGCTCAGGCGCGTTCGTGAAGGCTTAACACCTCCAGCCCCCAGCTCCCTTTTCTTCTTCGCGTTCGCGACCTCCATGTCGCGTTCACGTAGGTTGTCCCAGATTCTCTTCCGCGCTCGTGACCCCTGTGTTGCGTTCGCGACGTGCAAAATCCCAGCAGCCCAAAATCCTTCTTCGCAAATGTGTGAGACCCTTCGCATTTGCGAAGAACAAAACCAGACACCAACAGTTGCAAAACAAGGAAAAATGGTCTGAAACCACTCTGAATCACATCCGAGGCCCCCGGGACCCCATTGAATCACACCAACCAGTCCCAAAATATAACACGAACCTGCTCGAGGCCTCAAATCACACCAAACAACATCAAAACCACGAATCGACGATTGAAACCTTCTTTCAACTTTCAAACTTCAATGAACGCGTACGATTCATACATAAAAATATTCGGGAATGACACCAAACATTACGCACAAGTCATAAATCACAATACGAAACTATTCCAAGACTCGTAATCTCAAACGGACATCAATAACATCAAAACCTACTTCAAATCAAACCTATGAAATTCTTAATACTTTCAAAATGCCGATTTTTCATAATAAGTGCTGAAAGGTTCCCGGGCGACCCGATACTCAACCTGAACATACGCCCAAGTTCGGAATCATCATACAAACCTATTGGAACCTTCAAATTCTGATTCCGAGACCGTTTACTCAAAAGTCAACCCTTAGTTAACTCTTCCAACTTAAAGCTTTCAAAATGAGAATTTCCATCTGAAATAACTCCGAACTTCCCAAAATTCAGTTTCGACTAAGCGTACAAATCATAATACATGAAGTGAATCTACCTAAGGACTCAAACCAACGAACGACGTGCTGGAGCTCAAAACGACCGATCGGGTCGTTACATTCTCCCCCACTCAAAATTACTTTTGTCCTTGAACATGCCAAGAATCGTTCCGGAGGTGTCAAAAATTACTTTTTAACACATCATGCACCTACCCGTGACACCACAACCCATGTGAGCATACTAGCTCGAGCCAAACTGAAGATCCTCCCTATAACCTTAGCCAACAAGCCTTAGAGCCAAATTCCAACATCCAAAATTTTCACGAGACCCGATTCTAATATATGAACACTGCATCAATCACTACACACTGTACCAAAACTTGATCATGCGCCTATACTGAAATCACATCATGCACCACATAAGTCGTTTGCCCATAATAACATTCACCAACCACAATAGCTGCAATTCACGAATCCGATGCCTGCAATATACCTCATAACACATATAAGCCATGTTCCAACTCTCGCAATACTTCCACGATGAAAGAGATGCGTAAAAACTCATTACCACCTGCCAAGTCAATAAATCATGGGGTCTCTCCTCCTGACATGAACCATTACCTCATTATGAACTAAATAACAATATTTCCTCTTCAAAATACCCTACATAAATCTGATCGCACTGATCTCAGGTCCAATAACCTCGGCTCACCCAGTACAAGCTGCTCGAGTAATAGGCTAGCTCAAACACCGTCTAAAATCTCATACAATGCCATCAAAGCATCAACAAGCTACAACACGAATGTGACCCATAGGGAAGAACGAACTTTGACAAAGAACCATCCAGTCCATGTAATGAATAAAATGGCCAAACTGATGTTATGGCTCTAGCTCAGATATGGAAAACAAGGTACTCAATAAGTATAAGGAACCATACTTAACACCTCATTGTTTCTTCATGCAACACGATCCAACTATGATACTATTGCGGTGTGCAACCCGATCCGAATATGATATCGTTGCGGCGCGCAACCCGATCCACACAACATACATGTGGCAACGTGCCATCCGATCCAAACAATATACCTATGGCGGCGTGCCACCCGATTCACACAACAATCAATAAGGAAAGACCCATCAAGTCATAATGCTTACACTTACGAAATGCCCGAATATCAACAACAAGCACGCCAAGTGCATGAATACAACCCTGGGGAGACGACTAGCACCATGCGCTACCAAAAACTCAATCACGACCAAGGTGCAATAAATGACCTGCATCTCGAGAGTCATCTTGCTCATATAACACCATAAGCTACACGGGATCACAACACATGTGCGAATAATCAAGCTGTCTCACAACCCACATGGCATAATAGAGTATTACAGAGAATAGCTGATGACAAGAACAACATCCAACACTCGAAGACTCCTTCATAAGCAGTGTTATGTTGAATGAACACATCTGACCTGATATAGAGCATACAATTCACATTAGTTCTAATAGCGGAACTCAAGTCGATTACGATCATCCCATACTAGTTCAATAACCTTTCAAGGATCCACAATGACCCTATTCATGACACATAAGAGCAACTGTCAAAATCCGGAACAAACTCACACAGTCCACAACCAAAGGAATAGAGCGACTCTGAGTCATAACCTCTCCCATTGGCGACAATACCAAAATCTCCATACCTATTTTAAATCTCTAACAATCAAATGACTAACACGCCCCAATTATAAGATCTTCCCATGGGATATACTCCCACAACCTTCCACACCAGGTAGTAAAATCTAAACATTAATGGCTACCGACCATGTTTTTTCTATAATACAGGTCAAACATCCGCATTTCAATACCCAACACTCCTACCACAAAACAGACCATCCTCAGGTTGCCCGAAAATAGTGTCAGCATACTCTAATATCTAAAATCTTCCCACCACTCCTCCGAGCTCATGACATTCTTATCAACACCAAACCGAAACCTTGATCCTCAACTTCCAATTTTTGTACCGCTCACTGCACTTATCATGCCGCTACGTGAGAGTACAAGAATTTCATCATAACCTCTGAACTACTAGTAGAATAAACACTTAACTCATATTAGAAGAACCATTTCCACACGCAATTGAATCCCCATAACCGCAAAAAATACAAACATCAAGTTATGGTCTAACCACCATAACTCTTTCGGGATCCATTTACACATAACAAGGCCATTAGAATCAAATACCTCCCAAATCAATCCAATTATGGTAAGTGTCAAGCCCGCATGTACAACCACCAACCATCTGTATAATTAACACGCTGAAGGAACTGATCATTGGCACAATCATGCTGCTTCAAACCATTACTAACCGACCCAACTTCTTCCAATTTACTCTTTAACTTGCCTTATAAATAATAATAGCTCCATTCAAAAACATAACGAAACTCAATCAGCACTCATCCCGAGTGACCCAAATCACGAGACCATATCGTCTCAATACCCATGAACCATCCCATTCCCTCCTCAAGCACACAATAACATCTCCAACTGGTACACCCATTATGCAAGACCTTACGCGCATCTGAAGCTATTTCTCCCATTTCTCCAATACAGCACCGCAAACCCGATGATAACATAGAAACACTCCATGTCCCTTTCATAACCCACTGCAAAAACCCGATACTTAACCACACAACGTACCTGAAATCCTTAGACAGTACACTTTAATTCTTGAAACTACTAGAATCGTTGTTGAGAGTCACCCACTCTGAACTGGTCCCGAATATAACCAAACTCCAACGCTCTATTAGCACATGAACACTCTCTCAAAGAAGCAACCGGATGAATTCTTTTCCTTGTACATCACTTCCACAAGAAGCATAAACTCTGAGTCCTCCCAAAACCTGCACATGAATCGATAAGGCAAAATATAGCACACATTCATCAAGTTCTTAG
Organism: Nicotiana otophora; assembly: GCA_000715115.1. NCBI lineage: Eukaryota > Viridiplantae > Streptophyta > Magnoliopsida > Solanales > Solanaceae > Nicotiana > Nicotiana otophora. The sequence continues at coordinate 109,403 of AWOL01S0014697.1, forward strand.
CTCGAATTACCCATGATGTTTTATTTTCTTAGTTATAAACAATCCACCAATGCACTAATAACCAGAAACCGCATAAGCAAACAACCATACGATCCAACCGTAGACGGCGGGCTACCCCGCTTAGCTTTAAGCTACCATCACATAAATGTAGAACCCACAAAGATTTCTCCTTCTCAATTAACATGATCTCGCACCGTCAACCCATAAAATTTCTCGTAGTCTCTTGTTAAACTTTTCATGAACATTCTAAATTATTATCCACAATCGCATATTCGACCTTCTGTCGGGTAGTATGTAGAACTCTTCGTAGAAACTTCATCAAAATCACGCAATGGCTAACCAGCTCACATGAGATAACACACTTGTGGAATTCCATACCGACATCTTCCAATGATGTTGCACTGGGTACAACTACCACGAAATCGGTAAACCCTCATGAGCCCATGCTCGTCCACTAGATGTACAAGTCTATTTGTTCCCCATTGACATCAACTGAAAGTTCGACAATACATTCCAAATTTGAAGTCACGTCGTATCCCATAACGATAATCAAGTTGTTACACCCCTAAACATTCCAATCAAACTTCTTTCCGTCATATTCAACCCTCCTCAGCACAATAGGCACCATTCCAAATAAAATCCGTAGACCTAGTTGTTGTCCACCATGATCCCCAAATCGCTCTAAACTTTTCTCAAGGCATGTGGCTATCCTACCACAGAATCCATATGCTACTCTGCCACTCTCACTTCGGTTAAACCATATACTTTAAGCAACTTCTCGACCTTTGCTTCTCATACTTGACATGCTAGCAATTCAACCACCACGAGACACCTCCCGTTATGTCCTTCCTCACCCTTCGCTGCCCAAATACTGACTCAAATCAAACTCTATCCCTGTAGCACCTGAACTAATAAATGAATACCAACTCTAAGCCTCATCAAATATCATCTTTCTCGAGCCATCAACATTAGAAACACTGACTCAATTTTGAAACCACTACACACAGCCATCTCCGACAACCGGTTCTCAGTAACCATTTCACAATACCCAGTCCCGAAGGCAAATCAAAGAAGACCATAACACCGACGAACCTTAATGCATTCAACCAAGGACGACGACACCACATCACAAATGAGAATTCCACCACGCTTGAAAATATCAAATCTTGTTACTCCATCAACCAAAGCTTGAACATACATAGTCTGATTGCCTTTCCTCCGTTGGAATTAGATGTCAAACCTCTAAACCACAAACCGAGAAATCCTCCTTTCGAGTCATTCACTACCGCGACCCATAAATGAGAAACCTACCACTCACAACAACACAACACGATAACAACGCACGAACATCATAACAATATGTGCACAACCTCAAAACTATAGGCAATATTGATACATGGATGAAATGACAAAAAACCCTCCCACAAGACGACGATAATAACTTTCTCAAATACGTAGGGAGAGACATCCTGCACCACATCTGTAGTACCACTACAACTCCTTGATTCCCAATTGATAACAAGCGCTCCACATCACATAAGATTGGGTAGGAAGGATATGAAGGCATAAGCTTTAACGAAATCAAATCGCACGATGAGGAATCAAAAAGGTAAGTGATCCTAACAGTCTTATAGCCTCTGGAAGATAAGTACAGACGTCTCTGTACCGGTCTGCAAGAATCTACTAGACTTTCTCATGACTCATTAGACCCAAGTGAACCTAGAGCTCTGACACCAAGCTATCATGACCCAAAACCCACTATAGGCCGTGATGGTGCCCGGTGTTGTCGTTAGGCAAGCCAACTTGCCTAACGGTGAACTATCACGTTAATTGTTCATTTTATTACTTTTGAAATCATAAATTTTTATTAAGTAAGGAAATTTACACCTTTAAAATCACGGGTACATACATAATTAGTACAACAATAACAACAACAACCCAGTATAATCCCACTAGTGGGGTCTGGGGAGGGTAGTGTGTACGCAGACCTTACCCCTACCCTGGGTAGAGAGGCTATTTCCAAATGACCCTCGGCATCCTTCCCTCTAAGAACTCCCCACCTTGCTCTTAGGGTGACTCGAACTCACAACCTCTTGGTTGGAAGTGGAGGGTGCTTACCATCAGAGCAACCCACCTTGTCTACATACATAATTAGTAATGCATAAAAATAAAAGATGATAATAATATGTGAATCCATGAGCATCAACTAAAATATCCCAAAACCCGGTGTCACAAGTGCATGATCATTTACTAAGGAGTACAACAATAATACAACATATGTCTAGAATATAAATAAAACAGGATAAAGTAAATAGTACGACGAAGACTCTGTGGACTGCGATACGTAACCTGGAATGCAGCTCACTATAAGTCTCCTTAATTGCTACGCCTACGTGCCCAGATGACCACTAAATGAACCTGTCAGATCCTGCACATTTAGTGCAGAAGTGTAGCATGAGTACGTAAATCAACGCGTACCCAATAGATATCTATCCTAACCCAGGATAAGTAGTGATGAGGGGTCGACATCAACACCGACTAGAGTATAAAACAATATGCTAAATCCTAAACAGATATTCACCACAAAGTAATAGTGGGACAAAACGGTAACCAACATAATCTTTCAAAATTTCTTATAACGATATAAACTTCTCAATATCGAATCCTATCTCAACAACTTGAAAAATAATAAGTGCCAATATCAAATGAATAAGGAATACCACACAAAATGCCAGGCATCAATGGAAGAATAATTTCATAAATATTCAGACTGCTAGCGATATAATGCACGATTATGCTGTGGTCGTACGGCCCGATCCAGAATAATATGTACACTGTCGAAGGTCAACCAGCACGAACCATAGACGCATCTATTATACTGCCGAGGCGTTCGGCCCGATCCACAAGAAAGGAAAAAACTTATCGAATTATGAGACACGTGCTTACAATACAGTACATGAGCATAAAGTGAATATAATCTTTACTGTTTCTCAATTAACTTGCCAGCAACTCAAGGTGATAGGGCTCGACCTATAATATATATATATATATATATATATATACTGTCTCTTATACAC
>AWOL01S0014697.1:114587-149244 GCA_000715115.1 Nicotiana otophora
ATATATATATTTCTAAATCAATTTTAATTATAAATTCAATTAATTAAGCCAGCAGAATGAGTTCAAATAATTCAAATACTACATGATAAAGTCCTAAGTCTACCCGGACATAAACATGCTTTAGTTACGTACGGACTCTCGTCACCTCGTGCGTATGTAGCACCCACAACTAGTAGCACATAACAATTACATCACCTAGGGGTAGTTTCCCCCTCTACAAGATTAGACAAGAGACTTACCTCGCTTCAAAGTTCCATAACCGACTCTCGCGCCTCTCTAATACCTCAAACCAAAGCCCATCGATCCGAAACTCAAGATTGATGATCAAAATGGCTCCTCCAAATCTCCCAAGAAAGAGAGGAATTAGTGAAATGGGAAAAGATCCGGAAATAAATTGAAGTCTATCCATGCCCTTCCTCTTTGCGATCGCGAAGGCCAAAAATCCACTGACCCAGAGTTCTTCTTCGCGTTCGTGTAACCCACGTTGCATTCGTGATGCCTCCAGATCCTGATGCTTTGCGTTCGCGATGCCTCTAGATTATGATGCTTTGCATTTGCGGTTGCTCAGGCGCGTTCGTGAAGGCTTAACACCTCCAGGCCCCCAGCTACCCTTCCTTATTCGCTTTCGCAACCTCCATGTCGCGTTCACGTAGGTTGTCCCAGATTCTCTTCCACGTTCGCGACCCCTGTGTCGCGTTCGCGAGAGCATAATCACAGCAGCCTAAAATCCTTCTTCGTAAACATGTGAGATCCTTCACATTCGCGAAGAACAAAACCAGACACCAACACCAGCAGTTGCAAAACAAGGAAAAATGATCTGAAACCACTCTGAATCACACCCGAGGCCCCCGGGACCCCATTGAATCATACCAACCAGTCCCAAAACATAACATGAACCTGCTCGAGGCCTCAAATCACACCAAACATCATCAAAACTATGAATCGATGATCTAAACCTTCTTTCAACTTTCAAACATTCAAACTTAGACGAACGTGTCCGATTCATACTTAAACATTCTGGAATGACGCCAAACTTTACGCACAAGTCAAAAATCACAATACGAACCTAGTCCTAGGCTTGTAATCCCAAACGGACATAGATAACATCAAAATCCACTTCAAACCAAACCTATGAAATTCTTAAAACTTTCAAAATGCCGATTTTCCATAATAAGCGTCGAAAGGTTCCCGGGCAACCCGATACTCAACTCGAACATACGCCCAAGTCCGGAATCATCATACAAACATATTGGAATCTTCAAATATTGATTCCAAGATTATTTACTCAAAAGTCAACCCTTAGTTAACTCTTCCAACTTAAAGCTTCCGAAATGGGAATTTCCATCTGAAACAACTCCGAACATCTCGAAATTCAATTTTGACTACGCGTACAAGTCATAATACATGAAGTGAAGCTATCCAAGGCCTCAAATCGCCTAACAACACACTAGAGCTCAAAACAACCGGTCGGAGCGTTACATGAACATTCGCCGAATCGCACGTATATTGCAGATTCTCCTTCATAGGGCTGGTGCAAATATTCACCACTATGTTAGCCCAAAACATTTCCCTCCATGTGATCCTTCTCCCCCTACAGTTTAATTTTTTTTTCTTTAGTTAATGAGGAAAAACATATGTTGCTGTGAAGGGAGTTGTTTAATAAAAATATTTATTTTAATTTTTGTCTATTCATTTTTCTGCCTTATTTTTTATTTTTCTACGCGGTTTTTTTTTTCATTTGAGAACACTTAAGTGCAAAAATGGCCCAAAATGAAATAAAGAGGTTCCAATAGAAACATACAACTCAGAGGATATAAATTTTAGTCTTCCAAATATTTGAATTTCTCGCCAATGAATTGAAAATTTTACATGAGTTGTAGAATAAACCTACAGTATATAGTCTACCCCACTGGTAGTCTATAGATCCATTGTATATGTAAACCAATAGAATTCTATTGGAAAGAATTAAGAACAATATATTAATAATAAATTGGACATGCATATGGGTAAGTCTTCGATTATTAGTTATTCGTTAGTGTAAAGTATTGATTTAGTTACCTTTATTCAAAAAATGATAATTATTTGTGAATAACTTAAATTTGTACTAATTCAACAAATTGCAAACTTTGAATTGGATAGAATGTATTAGTATAACATATCAATTATATCGGTATCAATTTAAGCCTATAATTGATTAACACAACTTTCATTATATGGCCAATGACAATTATTACAACGTAATGTTAAGGCAATGTATGCAATTTGAAGACTAATTACCTATTATAATCGATCACAATATTACTTAACATAAACACATGTTGATACTACCACCCAATATTTAATATACAATATTCATGAACTTAGAGGTATTACTTGTTGACAACACTTCACTAGACAACACTCTTATACTTAGAAGTATTGCTTCTTGAGTTGTTACATATTCTAAAATGACCAGCTCTTAATGGTACAAAATACACTGCCAAGTATAATAACTTTAAATGTTCCATGATGAGTAATAAGATTTTTAATGTTATAAAAACAAAAATACCAAGGTTGAGCATGGCGTAATCCTTATTTTGGTGAATTCTCGACCATTAAGTTACCCTCGACCACAGTAAGAGTTGAGGACGCAACCTAAAGTTGACACTCACCCATTAAGGAAGTTTATTGATTAATGTTGATTGTCCAAAGTTAGGTTTCAGGGTTGGGGTAGGGTTCATGGTTTATAGACCATAAAAGAAGTTTATCGACGACTAGTGGCTGATGGAAGACAACTCGTGCTGTTCAGGAAATTAGAATATGTCCACGTGGCTTATCCCTAACCATATATTTTTTTGACCCGTTTAAATTATCTATTTGATGTAACGACCCGGCCGGTCGTTTTGAGAATAATAGCCCTGATCTCCTATTAACTGCTTTTCCTAAATCTTTTTCTGCTATTGTGACTTGCCGGGATGATTGGTTTTGAGTTTCGGAGTATTTTGAGACACTTAGTCCCTAAATGAGAGCATAAGCCTTAGGATTTGGACAGTAGTCGGAACTACATGAAGACAACTCCGGAATAGAATTCCGTTAGCTCCGTTAGGTGATTTTGGGTTTAGGAGCGTGTCCGGATTGTGTTTTGGAGGTTCATAACTCATTTAGGCTTGAAATGGCGAAAGTCGAATTTTTGGAGTTTTGGGCCGGTAGTGGAAATTTTGATATCGGGGTCATTTTCCGATTCCGGAGGTTGGAGTAGGTCCGTAATGTTGACTATGATATGTGCGCAAAATATGATGTCAATTGAACGTGATTTGATAGGTTTTGGCATCGGTTGTAGAATTTTTAAGTTTCAAGTTCTTTAAGTTTGAATTGGAGGGTGATTCGTGATTTTAGCGTTGTTTGATGGGATTTGACAGCTCGACTAAGTTCGTATGGTGTTTTAGGATTGGTTGGTATGTTTGGTCGAGGTCTCGGGGGCCTCGGGTGTGTTTCGGATGCTCAACGAGTTATCTTTGAACTTAGAGAAGTGGCAGATTTCTGGTGTTTTATTGCAGAAAAATCCTTCATCGCGTTCTCGAGAGGTGCATCGCGATCACGTAGTGCATCTGGGAAAGGCAGCGAAGTTGTTCTTCATGTTCGCGATGTTGTTCCCGCGTTCGCGAAGGTGTGGGACCTTAAGCCTATGCGTTCGCGATATGGTCCTCGCGTTCGCGTAGAGGAACGGGGTAGAGGAAGCTTCGGGGATTAAGCCTACGCATTCGCTAAGAGGTTCTCGCATTCGCAAAGGAGGAATTTTGGGCCAGTGGAAGACTGTTCATCGCGTTCGCGATCGTGATGTCGCGTTCGTGAAGAAGAATGCACCGGGCAGAATTTAAGGTTCAAAAACGAGGGTTGAGTTCATAACACAAAACTTTGATTGAGAGCTTGGTAAAAGGCAAAATTTGGAGAGATTTTCGGAGGAATTTTTTGGGTATTGATTCCTAACTCCTTTATGGTTATGTTCCACTAATCTATGGTTGATTTCATCATTTAATTTCGGATTTGGGGTGAAAGTTTGAGAAAGATTCTTAGGCCGAATTTTGGGGTTTTGATCGAGATTTTGGTATTGGATTTGAGAAATTTTGGTACGAGTAAACTCATGAGTGAATGGGTGTTTGCATTTTGTGACTTTTACCCGATTCCGATACGTGGGCCCGGGGTGACTTTTTGGGCATTTTTCCTAATTTTACGCTTTAGCTTCGAATTAATTAGCTAAATTAGTTACTCGTAGTTATATTTACATTATGCAATTTATTTGAATAGATTTGGGCCATTTGGAGTCGGATACTCGTGGAAAGAACGTGTTATCGGGGTGATTTGAGCAGCTCGAGGTAAGTGGATTGCTTAACCTTGTGTTGGGAACCTCCCCCTTAGGATATCTTGATATTATTTGGTGTGTGGGCGCCGTGTAGGTGAAGTGACGAGCACGTACACGGGCTATTATTGCAAAAATCTTGTTTAACCTTTTTTAATCATAAATTGTTTCTCTTATTAAGTCGTACTAATATGTTTAATTGTGTAGTTTAGACTAGAAAAGCATGTTTATGTGTTTCAACTGCCTAATTGACATTCTGTGCGTCATGTTTAGCTAAGTCCTCATTTGCCTTATCTGGGTCCAGTATAAACTGTATAACTCGATGTCATACCTGTCATTTCATCTTGCGTTGCATATTTACTTTGGGACTACGGACATATTCCGGGAAATCCGCCAGCACTGCATATTTACTTTGGGACTACAGACGTATTCCGGGAGATCCCCTTGTACTGCATATTTATTTTGGGAATACAGACGTATTCCGGGAGATCCCCCTTTACTGTATATTTACTTTGGGACTACGGACGTATTCCGGGAGATCCCTCTGTACTATATATTCATTTGAAACTATGAGACGGTATCCCGAGAGAGTTTCCCACTGCGTTTACCTTATTTTGAGCCGAGGGCTCCCTTAACTATTAAATTTTCTAGAATTTTCTTAACTATGTTACCGTAAATTTCACTTATATCTTTTACCAGTTTAATTTATTATATTTACTCCGGTAGGGCCTTGACCTGACCTCGTCACTACTCGACCGAGGTTAGGCTTGGCACTTACTGGGTACCATTGTGGTATACTCATTCCCTTCCCTACACATGTTTTCGTGTGCAGATCTAGGTGTGATTTATTAGCCTCGGGGTTAGTACATGCTGCTGATTCTAGAAGACTTCAAGGTACTTCTGCTTGCGTCCGCAGATATTCGGAGTCCCCTTCTACTCCCTCACCTAGATACTTTCTTTATTATCCTCAGAATTTTGTATATAGCTACATAGATTATAGCAGCTTGTGACTTAGTGATATTCCGGGTCTTGGGAAATTATTTTGCATATGCCGAGTGGTACTACTCTTGGCTATTTATAATATGTTGTTTATCTTTAAAATGTTGTGTTTCTTTATATTTTTTTGCAATATTAGGCTTACCTAGTCGTAAAGACTAGGTGCCATCACGACACCTTACGGAGGGATAATTTGGGGTCGTGACATTTGAACCCATTTAAAATTACCCATTTGACCGGCTATCTCAAAATAAAATTAATCACATTTCAACCATATTTTTTTGACCTGTTGAAATTTACCTATTTGACCAATTTAAAATTACCCATTTGACTAGCCATCTCAAAACAAAATTGATCATATTTTAACCCTAATATTTACTTCCAAAAAACAATACTCAAACAATTGAAGAAAAATGAGCCAAGGGTCGAGAAAGAATTGTCATTGCAGAATGGTTGCCAGTCAATTCACAGCTACAACTCCGGTGAATGCTGGTAGGCGATTCTCAAAATGTTCCAAACCTAAGATAAGATACATTCCACATATTCGCCGTTTTTTAATTTTAGGGATTTAATTTTACTGATAAATTATTTTTCCCATTTCATTTGATAGGGTAAAAGATGTCAATTTTGGAAATGGGATGATAATCTGCTAAATCCAAGGATTGCTAACCTTATGAGTAGTTTGAAGTGTGTAACCACCCGACCGGTTGTTTTGGATAACCCGGGAGTATTTTGGCGCTTGAATTTTATAAATTTGGGTTGAAGTGCATTTTAATGTTATCGATGTCCATTTGGAATTCCAAGTATGAGAATAGCTCAGTATGATGATTATGGTATTAGAAGCACGTCCGGATGTGAATTTGGAGGTCCGTAGGTCATTTTGGGGTCATTTGGCGAAAGTTGGAAATTTGAAGGTTTTTGAGAAGTTTGACCGGGAGTGAACTTTTTGATATCAGGGTCGGATTCTGATTTCGGAAGTTGGACTAGGTCTGTAATGTCAAATGTGATTTGTGTGCAAAATTTGAGGTCAATCGGACGTTATTTGATAGGTTTCGGCAACGAATGTAGAAGTTTGAAGTTCTAAAGTTCATTAAGCTTGAATTGGGGTGCGATTCATGATTTTGGTGATGTTTGATATGATTTGAGGCCTCGAGCAGGTCCGTATTATGCTATGAGACTGGTTGGTGTGATTGGACGGGGTCCCGGGGACCTCGGGTGTGTTTAGGGGTGGTAACAGATCGATTTTGGACTAAGGAAAATGCTAAGGCAGCTGGTATCTGGTGTAACCGCACCTGCGAGGTTTTGGCCACATGTGCGAAGCCGCAGAAGAGGCCAAGAAGGGGCGCATAAACGGAATTCGCCGGGGGAGGCTGGGACCGCAGATGCGGTCAAGTTTCGCAGAAGCGGGACCGCACCTACGCACGAAGAGCTACAGATGCAGGAAATGAGGGCCTGAAGGAGGACCGCCGAAGTGGTATTTTGGCCGCACTTGCGGAACCACAGAAGCGGTCGAGCGACCGCAGGTGCGGTGATCGCCGGGCAGAGGGTTGCTTAAGTACGGGATTTTGGCCTATTTTCTTCCATTCTTCTCTTGGTTGGGATTTTTGGAGAGCTTCAAGTGGGGGTTTTTCATCATCTATGCCAAGGTAAGTTATTCCCATCCATTGCAAGATAAATTACATGGTTTTTATATGGATTCAAGCATGAAAATTTATAGAAATTTGGGATTTTGAAGGAAAACCTAGAAACTTATATTTTTGAATTTTGACCACAAATTGGGGCATGAAATTGAGAATAAATTATATAGTTGAGTTCATGGGGTTATGTGTAATGTTTATCTTCAAAAAAGTTCGGAATCCGGGCACGTGGACCCGAGGGTAAATTTTATCGACTTTTCGAGCGGGGTTAGAAATTGTTGTAAATTGGATTATAATGGGTATTAGAGTATATATTTAGGGATTTGCACATTTATTGACTAGTTGTGGAGCGTTGGGCTTCGGTTGGAGTTGTTGGAAAGGCTTTGGAACCGGTTATGGAACTTCAGAGCGAGGTAAGTCTCCTTTCTAACCTTATAAGAGGGAACTAACCCCATAGGTGAATCAAATTATTATGTGCTTCTATTTGTGGGGGCTATGTACGCACGAGATGACAAGAGTCCATGCGTAGATACTATTATGCTTATGTTCGGGTAGTCTAGGACCCATATCATGTTGTACTTGCAATGGTTGCGCCATACTTGTTAATTTAACTATTTAAAATATTTAGAAACTCGATAAAGGAAATGTAAAAAGGATAAACTTCATTTACTTGACCGTTAAATGAGAATTTATGATTCTTGGAATATTTTCCCCTTAATAAATTTTGAATTGGTTGTTTAATATATTTTTTCTTTTGTGGAGCGGGCCGAATGCCTCGGTAGCAGATAGATGCATCTATGATTCGTGTCGTTCGACCCTCGGCAGTATACAGTTTAAATATTATGTTGGATCAGGCCATACGACCTCGACGCAATTTGCGCATGATAAATCTTTGGAACTAATTATAATTGATATTGCTTCTTGGCTTGAGATAGAAATTGTTAAATGATGAGAATAAATTTGGAAAATAATTTCCTATTATTAAAAGAATTGTCCACTCACTTCTTGTTATTGAGTTTACAGTTGTTTCATACAATCCATGCTTAAGTATAATATCGGTATTTATTGTTAGCCCATAGTAAGTGTCGGAGTCAAGCCCTCGTCATTACTACTTCGAGGTTAGACGGGATACTTACTGGGTACGCGTTAATTTACATACTCATACTACACTTGCTGCACATTGTTGTGCAGGTACATATATGTCTAGTGGCCTTATGGGCGCAGAGGTGCGGTTATTGCGGGCACTTAGGTGAGCTGCATTCTATACTACGATCCTCAGCCAGAAGAGTCTCCTTCAGAGTTATTTATATCTTTTTTGTCTAATTTGTATTTCGGACAGATGCTGTATTTTATTTTACTCCCTAGTTAATGCTCATGCACTTGTGACACCGAGTTTTGGGAGTGGTTATGGGTTGTTCAGTATTTTAGTTGCGGAAATATTATCATTTACTCCGTAAGTCCTATCTTTTACTATTTAATTGAAGAAAATTACGATTTGAAAATACTAAAATGAGTAATTAAGTTATTTAATTATCGTTGGCTTGCCCGACAGTGGTGTTAGGCGCCATCATGACCTTTGGAGGATTTTGGTTCGTGACAGTGTGAAAAAGATGCTTTTAAGTGTGACAAAATTGTTCTGCGTATGAAGGTGGTTGAACTTGAAAATAAATTAACAATGGATGTTCATGAGGAAAATGATGATGATGGGGGGATTGAACTGCAGGGAGGGTGTAACGACCCGACCAGTCATTTTACTTTCTAGAACCCCATTCCCCTAAATAAGACTTCTCATACGTGCTTTCATTTTTTTATGACTTGCGGGATGGTTAGTTCGGGATTTGGAAGGGTTCGGGTTGAAATCGAGACACTTGGTTCCTTAAGGTTGGCTAAAAAGGCCAAGTTTCACTTCGGTCAACATTTTAAGTAAACGACTTCGGAATTGGGATTTGATGGTTCCAATAGGTATGTATGATTATTTAGGACTTGGGCGTATGTTTGGATCGGGTTTTGGATGAACCGAGAGCGTTTTGGCGCCTAATAGTGAAGGTTGGTTCTTTGAAGGTTTTAGAAGTTCTTTAAATTTGGTCTGGAGTGGTTTTTGGTGATATTGAGGTCCAAAAGGAATTCCGAGACTGGTAATAGTTTCGTAATGTCATTTAAGACTTGCACGCAAAGTTTGGTGTCAATTCGGGTAGTTTAAGTACGTTTCGGCGCATTAGGAGTAAATTGAAGAACTTAAAGTTTATAAGTTTGATTCAATGAGTTTTGGGGTGCGATGCTTAGTTTTAATGTAGTTTCGGGCGTTTCGAAAGTTCAAGCGAGTCCGTTTTATGATTTCAAACTTGCTGGTATGTTCAGGCGGGGCACCAGGGGCCCCGAGTGCCGATCGAACGAGGCTCGGGCTAAGTTGGGAGCTTCGAGCAATAGCTGAAGCTCCCAGATCTGTCATAATCGCACATGTGCTTGGCCAGCCACAAGTGCTGACTCGCAAATGCGAGCCATGATCCGCCGAAGCGAAATATCGAGGGTAGCCCCAGAACCGCAGATGCAGAAGATTGGGTGCACCTGCGTGACCGCAGGTGCGAGAGCTGTGGTCGCAGGTGCGGCTAGGCTCGCAAAAGCGGCCCCTTCTGTCCGCAGATGCGGAGTAAGGCCAGGTGAGGGAAAAACGCACCTGCGAGGCAATTACCGCAGGTGCGAGACTGCATATGCGGCCAAGGCACCGCAGGTGCGAAAATCCCTGGGCAGTGAGGGTTCATTTAATATGGGACTTAGGCCATTTTTATCATATTTTTCTTTCACTCTTGGGAGATTTGAGAGATTTTAAGGAGGGAATTTCACCTAGCACTTGGAGGTAAGTAATTTCTGCCAATTTTGAGTTAAATACATAGATTAAGGGTATCTAATAATATGTAAATTAGTGAAAAGTTATGGGTTTAAGTGAAAACCTAGGTTTTTGATAAAATGAGATTTAACCACGAAATTTGTTATGGAATTTAGTAAAAATCATATATTTGAGTTCATAAGGTTATGGGTAACAACTTTCTTCAAACATTTTCGGAACCGCCTCGTAGTCTTAAAAGTAAATGTGCAAGGAGAATTCCCTAGGAACCGCCTCGTAGTCTCAAAACTAAATATGCAGGGAGAAATCCCGAGGAACCGCCTTGTACTCTCAAAAGTAAACACACAGCTCAACCGATAAATACCATAGTTAACAGCAAGAATTCTACAGTTAAGACTGATAAAGAACAAGAAAAAAATAGGAAAATCAACTAGGCATGCTTCACAAAGTTCAAATAAGCAGTTAAAGCACGTAGATATGCGATATCAGGGTAATCAGGATAACTACGCATGTTGGAATAGCTCAATTAAGAACGAAAACGGACTAATACTCATTTAAACGGTATAACTCAAATTAAAGGAAAAACATGTTACTACTTAGTAAAATAAATCAGGTTTTTCAACAAATAGCTCATGTACGTACTCGTCACCTCACGTACACGGCGCTCACATATCACGACAGTACCAAATCCTAAGGGGATTTCCCCCCCACAAGGTTAGAAAAGCCATTTACCTCGAACTAAGCTCAATCAATCGGTGACAATACCTTTTCCATGAATACCCGACTCCAAATGGCTCAAATCTAGCCGAAATCAATTACATAACATAAATATAACTACAAGGAACTAATCTAGCTAATGAAATCAAAGCTAAAGCAAAAAATTGGAAAATCGCCCTAAAAGGTCGACCCGGGCCCACATATTAGAACCGGGTAAAAGTCACAAAATATGAACACCCATTCACTCACGAGTTCACTCATACCAAAATTACTCAAATCCGATACCAAAATCTCGATCAAAATCACAAAATTCGGCCTAAGAACTTTTATCAATTGTTCCCCAAAGTTTCAACCCTAAATCCGAAATTAAATGGAGAAAACAACAATAGATTAATGGACTACAGCCAAAAATGAGTTAGGAATCATTACCCCAAATCATCCTCTGAAACTCCCTCAATATATCGCCAAATTAAGAGCTCTCAAGTCCAAAAATGAAGAATGAAATCAAACCCTCGCACTTAGCCCTTTTTCTGCCAGAGATATCGCTTCTGCGAGCCTTCAACCGCATCTACGGTCCTGCACCTGCGGAATTTCCATCACAGGTGTGGATTTCACTTAAAAATCATCGCCCGCTTCTGGGGTCAAAAGGTCGCACCTGCGTGTGCGCACCTACGGACTTGTGTCCGCTTCTGCGGTCCCTCCACCGCTCCTATGATCTCTCCAGCGCATCTGCGGGCATCGCAAATGCGGAACTCACCTCGTGCCTGCGACCACTGACCATTCCTTACCAAACCGCTTCTGCGCTTAATCATCCTCACGTGTGGCCCGGCACCTGCAGTCTACTCACCGTAGGTGCGAAAACACCAGATGCCTGAAGGCTTCAGCAATTTCCAAAGTCCAATATTTCTTCCGTTAAGCATCTGAAACACACCCGAGGCCCCCGGGACCCCAACCAAACATACCAACCAATCCTAAAACACCATACGAACTTAGTCGAGCCCTCAAACCACATCAAACAACGCTAAAATCATAAATCATCCTCTGATTCAAACTTAAAGAACTTGAAACTTCCAAATTCGACAACCGATGCCGAAACCAACCAAACCACGTCCGACTGACCCTAAATTTTGCACACAAGTCGTATTCAACCCTACGGATCTATTCCAACTTCTGGAATCAGAATTTGACCCCGATATCAAAAATTCCACTACCGGTCAAAATCTCCAAAATTTTAACTTTCGCCATTTCAAACCTAAATGAGTTACAGACCTCCAAAACACAATCCGGACACGAACCTAAGTCCAAAATCACCAAACGGAGCTGATAGAACTGATGGAACTCCATTCTGTATTTGTCTTCACAGTTACGACTACGGTCCAAAACCTAAGGCTTAAACCTCCGTTTAGGGATTAAGTGTCCCAAAACACTCCAAAAACCAAAACAAAACCTCCCAGCAAGTCACAATAGCAGAAATAGGTACGGGGGAAGCAGTTAATAGGGGATCGGGGCTATAACTCTCAAAATGACCGACCGGGTCGTCACATGTATATTCCACTAGTAGCCCATATATTTGTGACATCGGGTCTTGGCACACACTAGTAGACTTATGATTTTTGGGTTGTATTTCTTATGATTTCATTTAGCTGCTTTCATTTTGCTCACTTTAAATTCTGTTATTTGTTAATTGTTTTTTTAATTTAAGGAAAGTTGGTTGTTTGAAAAACTTATTAAAAATGAAAATCATTAGATTGTCCACTGTCGAATTGCCTAGCAACTGTGTTGGGCACCATCACGGCCTAAACTTGAATTGGGTCATGACAATATGGTATCAGAGCACTAGGTTCATGTAGGTCTCACAAGTTATGGGCAGACCTAATATAGTCATGCAGATTGGTGTTGTCACGCCCCAAAACTGGGGAGCATGACCGGCGCTCAACCGAGTGAACCCGACCGAGCAAGCATGTTAGATTTCCTTCTACCCAACTCATCCATGAATGGAGATAAAACATACTTTTATTAATTAGACAAAAAGGTGTTCATGTCCACAATACCAATTCATTACCAATAGTTCCCTTATTTTTAACTTCTTAAATAGAACATGTAATACAACCACAACATAACATAGTTTGTCTTTCCCAGCACCAATACACAACCCACACTATGTCTATAGAGCCTCTAAAATACTAAAGAGTACAACGATAGTGCCGGAAACAAGGCTCTGACTATACCTGAAAATACGATAACACATACGAAACAAAAGATGCACAACCCCGGAATGAGATGGGGCTCACCAAGTCAGCTGGGAAGAATGAGCACTGCTATAACTAGTAAATATCCTCTGTTGTGGAACCACCTGCATCCATTAAAGATGCAGCGCCCCCGGCAAAAGGGACGTTAGTACATGTCGAATAGTACTAGTATGAAAACCAAACACCAATTAAAGAATTCAGAAATACAATATAAATATGATGAACCCGAGCGACAATAGAATCGCATAGTTAACCGTTTAAACCAAAGCAAGCTTATCAAGAGCTGCCATTAACATTTATAGAATTCAAGATGAGATCCTCTGTAACCATTTCGATACAAAGCGGCCCCGCCGCCTCACCCCAATGTATGCGGGTGGAGGTATAATCACTATACAAAACTTTACTTAAGAGGACCTGCCACCTCACCCCAATGTATGCGGGTGGAAGAGTAAATGCAATACCCATTTTCACAGAAAGCGGTCCCGCCGCCTCACCCCAATATATGCTGATGGAGGTGTAAACACAATACCCATTTCCACAAAGAGAGGCCTAGCCGCCTCACCCCAATATATGCGCCTGGAGGTGTAAACACAATACCCATTTCCACACAAAATGGCCCCGCCGCCTCACCTCAATATATATGCGGGTGGAAATGTATCAACGATACCAGTACCTACACAAAGTGGTCATGCCGCATCACCCCAATATGTATATGTAGGTGGTAGTTCAACAACAATATCAAAATCATACACAAAGAGGCTCTTCCGCCTCACCCCAATATATGCCGGTGGAGGTGTAACCCCAATCACAATCTCTACACAATTTGGCATAATAGTTTTCAGCATAAATCATGACTTAGAATCATAACGTAGATACACAATCCATAGTTTGGAATACATCCTCAATTTATAATACAATATGATAAAAGCACTTGAAACACGAATTGAACATATATCTTGCCACAAAACTTATTCGGAATACTCAATTTGTAATAAATATCTTGGAACTTACAAGGATATTAGGGTTCTAGTTCTTAAAGAAGAGTTTAGCCAACATACCTCAATGGAGCTTCCTTAAACTCTAAAATATTTTGGAATTCTTAGCAACTTCAATCTATTTTAAAAATATAACAAATTTAACCAAAATTAAGAAGATGCTCATGGTTCTAGCTCATTTAAGCATTTTATCAAACACTTGGTATGCATTAAGGTTTCAAGGTCCTTTTATGGAGGATTTCATCATCCCACAACCCAATCTTTACCATTTTTAGTTCAACAATCTTCCTACACCCTTTGATAATAGATGCATGTAAAATAAACAACTCTTTTGCCTAAACACTATCTTGCTAATTACCTATTTCTAGACAAAATTCGAAATTGAGGGTTAGGGTGTAGAATCTTACCTCTAGGATGAAGACCTAGTGAGTTTCCCATTCTTAATCTTCCAAAATTTGAGCAATAATTGAAGAACAATTATTGAGGAACACCTTCTCACTCTAGGGCACTCTCTCTCACTCTAAAATGTCAGATTTTAGCTCAAAAATGGCCCAAAGCATGTATTTAACGAAGTAGGGTCGAGTTTTAATAATCCAAAAATGAAGTTCCGGAACAAGGTCTGTGATCGCATATGCAATCGTATAATCGATATGCGGACCGCATATCGGTCGCATAATTGGTCTCCAAAGCTGGCCAAAACTCTGCCTGGGTCTGCGGTCACTATGCGGCCCGCAGACCTGTTCTGCGGTCGCATAGTGAACCGCAGAACAGTTCTGTGGTCGCATAGTCGACCGCAGAATGGCATCCAAAATTTCCCCTCTCCTTCCTCACTCTACGGCCATTATGCGGTCTGCAGAGTGATTTTACGGTCGCATAATGGACCGCAGAAATGCATTTTTCTGCCAAAAAGTTTTTCTTTATCCCTCAGTGCATTGTTCAACCCAAAAATTTTGAGCTTTCTATAATCCTCAACACGTAAAACCAATTCAACACCACGAAACATTATTTTGTTTTGCAAAATTTTACGGGGCCTTATAGATGCAGAGACGTCCGTGCTTATCTTCCAGAGGCTATAAGGTGTTAGGAAACGACTCTTTATTCATCTCCTATCGTGCAGTTTATGGTATACTAGGTTCCTTTCTCTCATTCTCTCACAGATGGTGAGAACGCATACGGCGGACGTTCCAGACCCGGGAGGAGCTACCCCTCCCCCCCCCCTGTTGCTAGAGGACGAGGCAGAGGCCAGGGGAGGGCACCAGCCCGAGGTAGGGGACGACAATGTCCTAGAGCTGCATCAGTTGCACCTCCAACGGATCCAGTGGAGGATTCCATCATTGAGGAGTAGGGCAAGGTGCCCGCAACAGAGCCAGCCCCGGTAGAGTTCATGTCAGCATCGGGCTTTCAGGAGGTCATGGGTCGTATATTGTGGTTCATGGATACTATGAGTTAGGCTGGTTCATTTCCACCGGACCACGCCACCTCTTAGGCGGGAGGGGGAGCACAAACCCCTAACGCTTAGGCTCCTATGCACGCAGCCATTGTATATCATACCCTGGGCACTCTTCTCGTGGGTTGAGCCCAGCCAGTCGTAACAGCTGTACCTGAGCCTAGACTAGCTGCGGTCGGCGAGCCGCAAAAGCTTTTATACAGATGGACTAGGCTTCAACCTACTGTCTCTGGGGGTGAGAGACACGAGGATCCTCATGACTTTATTAATAGGTGCAGTGACAGACTGCACAACATGAGGATATTGGAGTCCCACGGGGTGGATTTCACTACTTTTCAGTTGGAGGGCCGAGCACATAGGTGGTGGTAGTCTTATCTTCTGGGTAGACCAGCAGATTCTCCTGACATGACTTGGTACCAGTTCACACGCCTATTCTTGGACATGTATATTCCACCCCTCTCAGAGGGAAGAGTTGCGATTCTAGTTTGAGCAGCTCCAGCAGGGTCAGATGTCTGTGACCGATTATGAGGCAAGGTTCTCTGAGATGTCTCGCCATGCACTCATGATACTCCCTACTGAGGCGGAGTGGGTGCGGAGGTTTGTTGCGGGGTTGCACTCAGGTATTCAGGCTAGTATGGACCGAGAGGTAGAGATGGGGACTTTCTACCAGCTAGTAGTAGAGATTGCTCGGAGGATCGAGGGCTATCGCCATAGGGGTAGGGAGCAGATGCAGCAGGACAAGAGGGTATGTTACTCTGGGGAGTTCAGAGGTGCCCCAGCTGGGGGCAGAGGTGAGTTCAGAAGGGGTCAGCCCAGTAGGCCCCTATATCCAGCGTCGCCGCCTCTACGGGGTGTTCCAGCACGACCCTATTTCAGCGCTATGCTGGAGAGTTCTTATCGACCGCCAGTTGTTCAGGGTCCTTCCAGTGGGTACTACGGTCATCAGGGTTCTTCTACTGTTTACTTCAGTGCTATGCTAGAGAGTTCATATTGCCCACCAACTATTCAGGGTTCTTTCGGTGGGCATTCAGGCCATCAGGGTTAGACTTCAAGGCAGCAGATCACTGCGCCGAGAGGTTGTTTTAAGTATAGGGATCTTAGTCATGTGTGGAGAGTTTTTCCCAGGCTTCGGGGCAAGGGAGTGCAGCAGGGCCAGCAGCCCATGATTTCAGTTCCAGTTGCCGCACCAGCCGTCCGGGCCCTCAGAGGCGGAGGGCAGGTGGGTAGAGGCTATCCTAGAGGTGGAGTCAGGCATGCGGAGGCTATCCAAGTGGCGCTCTAGCCAGATTTTATACTTTTTTGGCCAGACTAGATACAGTGGCCTCAAATGCCATGATCACATGTTTTATCTCTGTCTGCGGTAGGGCTGCTTCAGTATTATTTGATCTAGGATCTACCTATTCGTATGTGTCATCCCTGTTAGCTCATTTATTGGATATTCCCCGTGAGTCCTTGGGTACTCCTGTTTATGTGTCCACTCATATGGGAAATTCTGTTGTTGTGGATCGGATCTATCGGTCATGTGTGGTTATATTTTATGGATATGAGACTAGGGCAGATCTTCTGTTGCTTGATATGACCGATTTTGAGGTCATCCTGGGCATGGACTGGATATCTCCATATCACGCCATCCTTGCATGTCATGACAAGACTGTTACCTTAGCGATGCCAGAGCTGTCGAGGTTGGATTGGAAGGGTCCATCTGTCAGTACATCTAGTCGAGTTATATCTTTTATGAAGGCTCGACACATGGTTGAGAAGGGTTGCTTGGCTTATCTAGCCTATGTTCGGGATACTACCGCAGAGTCTCCGACGATTGATTCAGTGCCAATAGTTCGGGAGTTCACCGATGTGTTTCCTTCGGACCTTCCAGGCATGCCATCAGATCGTGATATTGATTTTTGTATTGACTTGGCTCCAGGTACTCAACCTATATCTATCCCATCATACCGTATGGCTCCGAAAAAATTGAAGGAGTTGAAGGAACAACTTGAGGAGTTGCTAGCAAAGGAGTTCGTCAGGCAGATTATTATTTATGAAGAAGAAATATGGGACTATGCAGATGTGCATTGATTACCGCCAGTTGAACAAAGTCACTATTAAGAACAAGTACCCGTTGCCACGTATTGATGATTCGTTTGACCAGTTGTAGGCTGATAGGGTGTTTTCTAAGATTGAATTGAGATCGGGGTACCCTCAGTTTAAGATTCGGGGCTCAGATGTTACGAAGACTGCCTTCCGTACTAGATATGGCCATTATGAGTTTCTAGTGATGTCCTTCAGCTTGACCAATGCCCCAGCAACGTTTATGAATCTGATGAATAGGGTGTTCAGACCTTATATTGATTCCTTTGTTATTGTCTTCAATGATGACATCTTGATTTACTCACGTAGCATGGAGGAGCACGAATAACATTTGAGAGTAGTGCTTCAGACCTTGCGAGAACAGAAGCTATATGCTAAGTTCTCCAAGTGTGAGTTTTGGTTATAGTCCGTGGCATTCTTGGGGCATGTGGTATTAGGCGAGGGTATCAAGGTAGATCCCAAGAAGATTGAGGCAGTTCAGTGTCGGCCTCGTCCCACTTCGGCAACTGGGATCATGAGTTTCTTGGGATTAGCAGGTTATTATCACCGGTTTGTGGAGGGATTTTCATCTATTGCAGCACCTTTGACTAGATGGACCCAGAAGGGTGCTCCGTTCTATTGGTCCGAGGATTGTTAGGCGAGCTTTCAAAAGCTCAAGACAGCTTTGACTACAGCACCAGTTCTAGTGTTGCCTTCCGATTCGAGGATGTATACAGTTTATTACGACGCTTCACGCGTTAGTTTGGGTTGTGTACTGATGTAGAAGGGTCAAGTTATTTCATATGCATCGCGTCACCTGAAGATTCATGATAGGAATTACCATGTGCACGACCTAGTATTAGCCGCGATTGTTCATGCTCTTATGATCTAGAGGCATTACCTTTATGGGGTGTCTTATGAGGTTTACACTGATCATCGCAGCTTGCAGAATTTGTTCAAGCAAAGGGATCTCAATTTGAGGAAGCACAGATGGCTTGAGTTACTGAAGGATTATGACATCACTATTCTTTATCATCCAGGCAAGGCGAATGTGGTCGCGGATTCCTTGAGCAGAAAGGCAGAGAGTATGGGTAGCTTGGCATTCATTTCAGCAGAGGAGAGGCCACTAGCCTTGGACATTTGGTCCTTCGCTAACAGACTCATGAGGTTGGATATTCCGGAGCCTAGTAGAGTTCTTGTATGCGTCGTTGCCCAGTCTTCACTATTTGAGCAGATCAAGGCTCGACAGTTTGATGATCCGCACTTGGCGGTTCTCAAAGAGACGTTACTACAGGGTGGTGCTTAGGAGGTTTCTATTGGCGAGGATGGTGTTCTGCGACTCCAGGCTCGTCTATGTGTTCCTAATGTCAATGTTTTGAGGGAGAGGATCCTAGAGGAGGCGCACAGTTCCTGATATTCCATTCACCCAGGTGCTACGAAGATGTATTGCGACCTGAAGCAGCATTATTGGTGGCAGCGGATGAAGAAAGACATAGTTGAGTATGTAGCTATATGCTTAAATTGCCAGCAGGTTAATTATGAGCACTAGAGGCCAGGAGGCCTACTCCAGCAGATGACTATACCCGAGTGGAAGAGGGAGCGCATAACTATGGACTTCATAGTTGGGTTGCTGCAGACTTTGCGGAGGTTTGATGCAGTTTGGGTCATTGTAGATAGATTGACCAAGTCGACACACTTTATTCCTGTGATGACTACATATACCTCAGAGAGATTGGCCCAGATTTATATCCAAGAGACAGTTTATCTCCATGGTGTGCCCGTTTCCATCATTTTAGACAGAGGTCCTCAGTTTACATCACATTTTTGGACAGCAGTACAGAGTGAGTTGGGGAACCGCGTAAAGCTCAACACAGCATTTCATTCGCAGATCGACAGCCAGTCGGAGCGGACAGTTCAGATATTGGAGGACATGCTCAGAGCATGTGTGATTGACTTTGGAGGGCAGTGGGATCGATTCTTGCCTTTGGCCGAGTTTGCTTACAACAATAGCTATCAGTCCAGCATTGAGATGGCTTCATTCGAGGCTTTATATGGTCGGTGGTGTCGTTCTCCCATTGGGTGGTTTGAGCCCGGCGAGGCTAGGTTGTATGGGACTAATTTGGTGAAAGATGCCCTAGAAAAGGTAAAGTTGATTCAGAAGTGGCGTCACACAGCTCAACCCCGATAGAAAAGTTACGCGGATTAGAAGACGCGTGATTTATCGTTTATGGTAGGCGAGAAGGTTCTCTTGAAAGTCTCGCTGATGAAGGGGATTATGAGATTCGGAAAGAAGGGCAAGTTGAGTCCAAGGTTTATAGGCCTATTTGAGGTGTTGAGGCGAGTTGGGGAGGTTACTTATCATCTTACTTTGCCTCCCAGTCTATCGGGAGTTCACTTGATTTTCCACGTGTCGATGCTTTAGAGGTATCATCACGACTTATCACATGTGTTAGACTTCGGCACGATTCAGTTAGATGAGAGTCTGGGTTATGAAGAGGAGCCAGTTGCCATTGTTGATAGGTAGGGTCGCCAGTTGATATCCAAGAGTATTTCCACGCTAAAGGTTCAGTGGAGCGGCTAACCAGTCGAGGAGGTGACCTGGGAGTCCGAATAGGACATGCAGAGTAGATATCCACACTTATTCATCACTCCATGTATGAATCTAAACCCGTTCGAGGACGAACGTTTGTTTAAGAGGTGTAGAATGTAATGACCCGACCGATCATTTTGCTTTCTAGAATCTCGTTTCCCTAAATAAGACTTCCCCTACGTGATTTTACTATTTTATGACTTGCGGGATGGTTAGTTCGGGATTTGGAAGGGTTCGGATTGAAATCGGGACACTTGGTTTCTTAAGGTTGGCTAAAAAGGCAAAGTTTGACTTCGGTCAACATTTTGAGTAAACGACCTCGGAATCGGGATTTGACGATTCCCATAGGTATGTATAATGATTTCGGACTTGGGCGTATGTTTGGATCGGGTTTTAGATGACCCGGGAGCGTTTTGGCGCCTAATAGTGAAGGTTGGTTCTTTGAAGGTTTTAGAAGTTCTTTAAATTTGGTCTGGAGCATGTTTTGGTGATATCGAGGTCCAAACAGAATTCCGAGATCGGGAATAGTTCTGTAATGTCATTTAAGACTTGCACGCAAAATTTGGTGTCAATCCGGGTAGTTTAAGTACGTTTCGGCGCATTTGGAGTAAATTAAAGAACTTGAAGTTTATAAGTTTTATTCAATGAGTTTTTGGGTATGATTCTTAGTCTTAATGTTGTTTTGGCCATTCCGAGAGTTCGAGCGAGTCCGTTTATGATTTCAAACTTGCTGGTATATTCGAGCGGGGCCCCGGGGGCCAAGAGTGCCGTTCGGATGAGGCTCGGGCCAAGTTGGGAGTTAGAGCAACAACTGAAGCTCCCAAATTTGTCATAATCGCACTTGTGCTTGGCTAGCCACAGGTGTGAGCTCGAAAATGCGATCCATGAGCCGCAGAAACGAAATATCCAGGACAGCCTTGGAACCGTAGATGCGGAAGATTGGGTGCACCTGCGTGACCGCAGGTGCGAGAGCTGTGGTCGCAGGTGCGGCTAGGCTGGCAGAAGTGGCCCCTTCTGTCCGCAGATGCGGAGTAAGGCCAGGTGAGGGAAAAACCCACTTGTGAGGCAATTTCCTCAGGTGCGAGACCGTAGATGCGGCCAGGCACCGTAGGTGCGAAAATCTTTGGGCAGTGAAGGTTCATTTAATACGGGACTTAGGCCATTTTTATCACATTTTTCTTTCACTCTTGGGCGATTTGAGAGATTTTAAGGAGGGAATTTCACCTAGCACTTGGAGGTAAGTGATTTCTACCAATCGTGAGTTAAATACATAGATTAAGGGTAGCTAATAACATGTAAATTAGTGAAAAATCACGGGTTTAAGTGAAAACCTAGGTTTTTGATAAAATGAGATTTAACCACAAAATTTGTTATGGAATTTAATAAAAGTCATATATTTGAGTTCATAAGGTTATGGGTAAAAACTTTCTTCAAACATTTTCGGAATCCGGGCACGTGGGCCCAAGGGTGAGTTTTAGGACTTTTGCAAATAGGCTTGGGAAATCACTTTGATAGTTAGGGTATGAACTTTTAAGCATGTATTAATTATTTCATATAATATTTGACTAGTTTCGAGTCGTTTGGCGCCAAATTGAGGGTGGGGCACAAATCTTGGACCGAAAAGTAGGCCTTGAGACGAGGTAAGTCTTTTTTCTATCCTTATAAGAAGGAACTAACCCCATAAGTAAATTTTAACTAATATGTGCCCCTACGTATGGGGTCTACGTACGTACGTACGTACGAGGTGACGAGAGTCCGTACGTAGCTACTAATTATTGTAACACCCCGAAAAATTTTGTAGTATTTTAGTGTAAAGCCCCGTAATTTTCGCAACTGAATTCAAGGTTTCGTGGTGCCGGAGTAGGCTTACGTGTTTGAGGTTCGGATTTTTTGGACTGAACAATGCACCAGAAAGTAAAGGAAACTTTTTGGCGGAAAAGCGCGTCTATGCTGCCTATTATGCGGCCGCATAATCACTCTGCAGATCGCATAATGGCCGCAGAGTGAAGCAGTAAGTTTGGCCAACTTGAGGTCCATTTTGCGGTCGATTATGCGATCGCATAATCAATATGCGGACCATATAATCGATATGCGGACCGTATATCGATCGCATAATCCCTCTTGGGTTTTTGCGGAGGGAGTTCTACGGTGCATTATGCGACCGCAAAATGAGTATGCGGACCGTATACTGGTCGCATACCTTGGCCAAAGGTTCAGGCCCCTGAGGGCCATTTCTGCGGTCACTTTGCGGACCGCATAACCATTATGCGGTCGCATATGCGACCGCAGACCTGTGGGTGTATTCCATTAAAACACTCCTTTAGTCTATTTTGAAGCTCATTTATGATATTTCTAGTGTGAGAGAGAGAGGGTTCTAGAGGGAGGGCCTAATTTTCAGGAATTGATCTTCAACCATCACTCAAAGCCTTGGAAATATTCAAGTAGAGCACCAAAATTCTTCACTCTAAAAGGTAAGGCTTCATCACCCCAGCTCTTAATTTCAAACATAGCTATAATGGGGTATTAGTGTGATACTTCATGGGTATGAGGGTGGTTCATCTTGCATGCATGTGATAAAGAGTGTGGGAAAAATAAAAAGTGAACTAGAACCATGAACGTTTTCCTAATTTTGGGTTCAATTTGTATATTGCTAAAATAGATTGAGGTTGCTAAGGGTTCTGGATAATTGTAGAGTCTAAAGAAGCGCGATTGAGTTATGTTGGCTAAACTTTCTCTCTTGGAATTGAATTTCATAATGTTTCTGTAAGTTTCAAAGTGTGGGTTATGTATTAAAAGGTTATGGCTTTGAGTCGCGTTTCAATGAAAGATAGAATTGTCTAAAAGCTTTTGTACTAAATTCATACCCATTAGTGGTTTCTTTAACTAATGCTTTGATTTATAAATATCTCCAGTGTGATTCGAGTTCTATATATTCATGTGTTGAAATTGTACATTGTCATTTCTGGGGGAGAGTATTGCAAGAGTAAATGGTGTATTGACTGTTTATGATTTTTCATGTGTGTTTTTATTGTTGGTTGGTATGCTTCATTCTTTGGGAAGAAACCATTTGTGTTTGAAGTTTCCATTTCAAATGGATTTGAAGTATATAATCTTTAAAATATCCTATATGTTGATACTTGATGGTGATCTTTGAAATTGAAAGAGGTGAAAGTGTGGAATATGAAACACGGCCATCATGCCAGGAATAAAGAACCTTGTGAATGGCCTAATGAGCCAAGGAAATATTGTCGTTGTGAATGACTAGAAATACTAATGAGAATTCATACAATATGAAAGATGTTGAGGTGAGTACAATTGTATTTATGATACTATTGTCCGGGTAGTCTAGGACCCATACCATGCTATACTTGAAATGTTTGCACTCCTACTTGTTGAGTTAATTGCTTAAGTCATATTGGAAGTTGCTAAAAGAATTGTAGAAGGTTAAATTCATTTACTTAAAGTTGCAAATGGAACACTTAACTATAAATGAAAATTTGTGTGTTATTTGAAATGTTTTCTATTTGTGGAGTGGGCCGAACACCTCGGTAGCAGATAAGTGCTTCTATGGTTCGTGTCGTTCGACCTTCGACAATGCACAATTTAAATATTAAGTTGGATCGGGCCGTACGACCTCGACATAATATGCGCATGAAAATCTTTGGAACTATTCATGATTTATATTGCTTAAAATGCCTTGAAATACGAGCTGTTAAATAATGAAACTAAACTTGGGATTTAATATTTGCGAAAGAAGAATTTACTATTTCCTGATATTTGAGATTTCAGTAGTGTTCATGCAATTTATGCTTAGTATAAAATTTGATATATCATTGTTGGCCCATGGTAAGTGTCAAAGTCGACCCCTCGTCACTACTTCTTCGGGGTTAGACTGGATACTTACAGGGTACATGTTGTTTATGTACTCACGCTACACTTCTGCACTTGACTGTGTAGGATCTGAGGCAGGTACATCTAGTTACCAGTTCAATGTGTATATTTGATCCCCGCTACGAGACTATATGGTGAGCTGGCCTTCCGAGCCGTTCTGCAGCAGCCAGGGTCTTTCTTTTGTTTATTTGTTCTGTCTATTCCATTTCAGGCAGTAGATTAGAATTCTTTGTATATTCTACTAGTAGCCCATATACTTGTAACACCGGGTCTTGGCACACACTAGTAGACTTATGATTTTTGGGTTGTATTTCTACGGTTATGATTTCATTTAGCTGCTTTCGTTTTGCTCACTTTAAATTCCGTTATTTGTTAAAAAAAATTAATTTAAGGAAAGTTATCTATTTGGAAAACTTATTAAAAATGAAAATTACTAGATTGTCCATTGTCGTCTTTCCTAGCAATGGTATTGGGCGCCATCACGGCCAAAACCAAAATTGGGTCGTGACAGAGGGCATATTTCTGTAAATGATTATGTTGGAGGTATGGTTAAGATGAATGAAATGATGCTAAATAAGTGGGTTATGCTCTTGTGCGTCGTTGTCGGGTTCGTGGCATCTTGGATGATGAAGTGAGAAGGACCATAGGTTTATTGTTGGTAGGAATAGTTTAATTACTGTAAGTTTATTATGTTAGAAGTCTTTTGGATCATGTCATGTGACAAGCGCAAAACACATACTTAAATTGTACTCGCTAGTCAAAGATAGTATAGTATAATATCGCGTCCACAATGATTGGATTTAAACAGTATTCTCGTAGTTTATAGCTAGATTGCTATCCAAGATTGTCAACAGTTGAGAATTATGTGAATTAAAACTAAAATTAACTAAGAACTAGAGCTAATTGACTAATGACAATCGAACAAAGGTAAGCAAGGAAGTTATCAAGGGAGAAAATAGGGGTTAATAGGATATGTGCAAGATAATTGTTCGGGATCTAACTCTAGATAATTCACTTCTAATATTCAAGTGAGTCTCTCGAATTCACTTAATTATTAGTACAATTGTTTAGTACAAACTCATCTCTCGATTAAGTCTCAACCTCACAATATGAACCAATTTAAGTTTTGTGAAGATATGCAAGAATGTGTAATGGATTGGTCTTTAGGAGAACCTTTCTCGATTATCCTCCTAACTAGGTTTAATCAATGATTCAACTAGCCTCTTTCGATTACTTAGAAGAATCTATTAACTCAACCAACAATATAATGCAAAGATATCACAAGTTATGCCTCTTTCGATTACAAGAACAAGTGAATATAGATGTAACAATTAATTCTTCCAAAAACGATTCAAATACATAAAAATAGAGTTATAATCCACAAACAATTATCACTACACCAAATCTATCAAAACCCAAAAGGATCTACTCCATAGACATGGAGAAGTTCTTCACAAATGTAATTAATGTATAGGAAAATATATATTCAATCCAAACCCGGATCTTGAGTGAGGAAGGAATGTTGAAATCTTTAAGCTTGTGTTCTTCCAACTCCTCCTTAGCCTCCTTAGGTCGAAAATCTATCAAAAGTCCGTCTAAAATGGTGTTTTGTTATATTTAAGCCGCCCCCAAAACAAACCTTGGACGAAACTACCCTTCTTAGCGGAATTGGGAAGTCAGTCTAACATTTTTGGGCTACCGCGCTGCATGCCGCGCCGCCCCATGCGGCGCGGTTGTGTAAAATTCCAAAACGATCCAAAATATGATTTTTGGCCACTTTTTGCACTAGCGCCCCATGCCGTGCGGGGCGGTAGTGCAAATTGTGGATAGAAATGAGTTTTTCAAATTTTTGACATCCAGACTAGGTTTTCGACTCCCGAACGTAATCCCGACTTAATTGCTTGGGCTTCTACTTAGGCTTCAAAGCTCCAAACAGCTCGAATTAGCTCCACAATATCTACATAACTCAGAATCACTCCTACAATGCATAAAACATACAATAAGTGCAAAAATATTACCAATTAAAGCTCAATAAAAGTAAAGTGCAGTGAATTAGAGTGTAATAAGCGACTTAAACACGGGATTATAGCATACCATCAACACCCCGCACTTAAACCATTGCTTGTCCTCGAGCAATCAAACTACACTTCACATAGACATGACCTTTTTAAACAACTCTCCTAACTCATCACTCCAAGAATAATCAAATAGATTAAGCACAATACCGTAACATCCTCGCCTCAAGAATTGACTCAACAACACCACGCATTTTTCACAACCTGCTCACTTACTCTAACACAGAGGTCAATGACATTACCTTTCCTTCATTAATCAAGTGCCTTCACACAACAATAGAGAGTAGTTCCACACACAATAACATTTAAGAACAGCTAGAAACTCAAGATAGGAAGAATTCGCTCACTCTCAGAAACAACATTCATGTGCCACAAAAAATGTACCATAAGCTTGCCTGTAATATACTACTCTTCTAATTGAGCTCACTCAGTCAAGGATCAAATAGGACTTTAATTGGTTATAATGTAGGTTGCGGGACAGTAGGATATATTTGGATATAGTGACTACACTTTCCTGGGCACTTTAATACATATACATTAGCAATTTAAACCCCACACTTACGTTGAACCAAGCTCCAACCTTCATTACTATAGGTTCAAGCTCCCCATATATTTAAGAACATACAAGGTGAGAACTACCACTAGCAAGAAATCAATTTTCTTTCTTTTTTTAAGTTCTGATTTTTCTTTCCTTTTTATTTTTTTTCCAATCAAACTCTTTTTTTTAATTCTCTACATGTGGCTCTCACAAATTTTTAAACCGTGCACCTTTCTCCTTTTTCTATAGTTCCACTCAAAACCTGACCATACCTCACTTAGATTTTACAATCTCATAAGAAAATCAAGTGCTCACGAGAGGTAAAAGTTTCAAACAGGTAGACAATTCAAAAAAATGGGTCAAGCTTGTAGTGTGGTTGCCAATGAAATAGGATCCCCAAACAAGTTATAACTAATAAAGTTTAAGAACAGTTAGGAACTCAATATAGGAAGAATTCGCCCACTCTCAGAAACAACATTCATGTGCCACAAAAGATGTACCATAAGCTTGCCTGTAATGTACTACTCTTCTAATTGAGCTCATTCAGTCAAGGATCAAATAGGACTTTAATTGGTTGTAATGTAGGATGTGAGACGGTAGGATATATTTGGATATAGTGACTACACCTCCCTGATCACTTTAATACATATACATTAGCAATTTAAACCCCACACTTGTGTTGAACCAAGCCCCGACCTTCATTACTATAGGTTCAAGCTCCCCATATATTTAAGCACATACAAGGTGAGAACTCCACTAGCAAGAAATCAATTTTTTTTCTTTTCTAAGTTCTGATTTTGTTTTCCTTTCTAGTTTTTTTTCAATCAAATTCTTTTTTTTAATTCTCTACATGTGGCTCTCAAAAAAATTTAAACCGTGCACCTTTCTCCTTTTTCTATAGTTCCACTCAAAACCTGACCATACCTTACTTAGCTTTTACAAGCTCATAAGAAAATCAAGTGCTCACGAGAGGTAAAAGGTTCAAACAAGTAGACAATTCAAACAAATGGGTCACGCTTGTAGTGCAGTTAGGAATGTAAGAGAATTATCACTTATTATGCAATGCCAAACACTTAGAATGGTTGTTGAGAAAATATTATAATTAAATGCGAAAATGTAAACTAACCTAGAAAGCAAGTAAAATGAGCAATGGCTACAAGCATTGGTGCATCGGTATTTACACTCAAGTAACGATCCAATATATTTCACAATTTTATAAATATGAACGAGTTTATTATTTATTAGCCTTGGATAATAATTCTATATTAGCTTCTCTCGAAGACTAACAAGAATTCCTAATTGAATTATCCGTAAAACAATTAAGAGATTAAGCACACCCGAATATAGCTACAAGTAGTTCATTCATATCCCTAGGTAGAATCTATAAGATGAGGGTTAAAGCCTCAAGTTCTTGTTAATTAATCTTTCCTAACCACGAATTACTTTTCCAAAATTAATTCGTAGTGAATGGGAGAGTCCTAGGGTTAGCTAATCCCTTTGGAAACATTTAAGAACAAGAATAATTAAAGAAACAACAACTCGCTTCATAATAAATAAAAATCGTTCAATACATAAGCACAACAAGGTATTTAATCCACACTTTAAATATAAATATTTTCATAAACAAGATTCAAGTGTTGGAAATAAATACTACACACTTAGATATACAATACAAAGTAAGGAAATGAAGAAATGAGCATAAAGGAGTAAGAAATGTTCAACCAAAAGCTTCAAATATTCAAGACCCAAGTGTGTGTGCAAGAACCCTAGCTTTCAAAACTTGTTCTCTCTAGTATATGGACTGAAAATAAGCCAAAGATCCCCAAAGATGTTCCAAGATATCCAAAAAATGAGCTAGGTCGTATATTTGTGGGTTTGGAGTTGAGAAAATGTGAAATGTCAATACTGCCCAGGTCAGAAGCCCGTTGACCGTACCTGCGAAAAGATCCTTGCAGGTGCGGCTTCACAAATGCGGGCCTTCAATCGCAGATACGTGAACTCAGGGGATTTTCCTACTCCGCAGATGCGGACATTGTGGCTCAAGTGCGACTCCGCAGATGTGGGTAAGGCCATCGCAGGTGCGAGCCCATGTGGAATTTCCTTTCTCCGCAGATGCGGACAAAATAGTCACACCAGCGACTTCGCAGGTGCGGATTTTTGCCACAGATGCGGTCCCAGTGAATGAAGCTTAACTCCGCAGATGCGGCCTTCCAGCTCGCAGATGCAAAGTCGCATATGCGGACAGTGTTCCGCAGATGCGGAATCACTGAAGGATTTTGCACTTTTGTACTCTTTTTTGCTCAATTCCTCTTCACTTGAATTCAACTCTCTTCGTGGCATCATTTATCTGACAATCTAGCAATACACACCATAAACAATCTCATATTATAATTAAAGGACGCAAAAGCTAAAGAAAAGAGACTAGAATGAGTGGTAAAATCACCACTCATCAACACCCCAACTTAAAGCTTTTGCTTGTCCTCAAGCAAATCAAAACCAACAATTCAATGAGGTTCTACCATTTAAAGCACAAGTGGCATTGCTATCATAAACAAATCACATTATCCAATTAAGCACCATACTTATGGATTTGGTTGGTACTAATAATTAGGCTCAAGCATGTGAATCTCAACCAAACAACTCCCTCATTTAAAATCAACTTTAAGAAATGCAAAGGAGTTTCATAATAATCAAGTGACAACAAAAAACCTCAAGAAGTGACTCAAAAGCACTAGTCTACTACATATGCTCAATTTACTCATTTCAGGATACATCAATGTCACCAATCCATCCTAATTCATGTGCCTTCACAAGAAAGAAAGTCCCACAATCACCATATTTATAATAACAACACAAGGGACAAATGCACAAAGACACTCACTCTTTAAGCTTGTCCCACAACACAAGGGAGATCCCATAAGGACTTTTTAAGCTTGTAATATAGGTTTAGGGAAGGGTAGGATCAACATTTGGGATACAAGTGACTACACCCTCCTTGAATACTATTCACATTTGTCTTTCTTTTTGCACTTTGCTTCTTTTTAAACAACATCGCCCTTATTGGCATCTAGTTACCAACATAGAACCACCTTAAAGTACCTCTCTAATCTTCTCAAGACTCCATATTTATATATATACATATTATTCTCTCCTTTTTTTTGTAATACTATTTTCTTTTGGATCTTGAGTAACTTCATATGAACAACTTTGAGGTATATGTTTCTACCCTCAATGTACAACCTTACCAATTTCCAACTTGACACCAACACCCCTAACTTAATCTTTTAGCCTCATTCTCAATATTCAAGGAGGGACGGGTTCAAAATAGGGAATTATTTCACAAAAGGGTAAAGGTTTGTAATGAGGTGGCCAAAGAAAAAGTTAAAGGCTCAAATGGGGTAAACTAGTGATAGTATTTATGAAATGGTAGGCTTGAAAAGCTAAAGAGGCTTTTTCAAAGATTAAAAAGAATGCCTAAGGTCATCCCTCCAACCAAATATAATTAACATTAGCATTGGAAGACCAACCAGGCAAGTTCTAGATGATAGAAGTAAACACAAGAATTATTTATAACAAAAACTAGCATACATGGCACATGAACTAATCAAGACGGATCAATTTCACTTCTTAAAAAGAGTATTTAGAGCAATATCATGCCAACTAGTGGGCAAAGAGTCACCAAATGAGCCAAAAAGTTGTCTCAAAAATTATTCTTCCCCATGCAACTTACTTTTTCAATTTAAAACCAAAACTCGAAGGGGTATTCTTAATTCATACTTCACATACAAGAGATTAATTTTGTTAGTACCAAATAATTCAAAAGTCTCTACATAACAAAACAAGACTAATTCCCTTAAGAAAGTCGTCACGCCATCCGTCATAGAAAAACGTCACCCGGTTCAACAAATAAATATTCCTCGGAAAAGAACCATAGCATAAAGAAAACCCAAGGACATTTATTGAAAATCATATTACTATTAAAAGAGATAAAAAATAATATAAACTAAAACTACTGAACAAGATAAAATAAACACTACAAAAATAAAAACAAAAGGACAAAACTATGAAAAGAAGCTAAAATAACAAAAGCAACTAATACTAAACGAACAAAAATAACATAAAATAAAAATTACTAAAGAAAATAAGTAAAAAAAATATAAAATAAAATAGAATAACAAAAGTGACTAATCTTGACTATGTCCAACCAATCACAACTACGCTCGGCAAGATCACATGATAATCAACAACAAAACAAGTCCGGCAAGGGCACACAATATCCATACCACAATATAAACCCGGCAAGGGCAAATATATAGCATCAGTGTACGAATAAAGTATACTCCCTACATCCACACCCAACTAAAAATATTGCAGTGTCCTCACTGCACAATATCAAAATAAAATAAGAATAGTTTGAGGGTCTCCCTGAGGTCTGCATCAGACTAGACTGCAGGAGAAAGGCTAATCACTGCTGCTGAGAACTCTCGACCTCATCATCCTCAGTGTCATCAGCATCATCATCATCAACACTCGACATGAAAGAGTACTCCTCACTATCCTCAGTATCAGCAACAGGTATCTTCCTGTTCGGCTTCCCCCATTTGAAGATGGCTTTGATGCCACTCCACATTTTGATCATAAACTTCCCTTTCTTCTTGTTTCTCTCTTTCTCCTTTTTGACGTCCGCATGTAGATTTACTTGTGCCTTGGCCATGTTGCCATAGGCTGCCTCAAGCCTGCCAACAGAAGCCGCCAGCTTCTCGTGAGACTTTTTCTGGACCTCCATGTAGGTCTTCAGTTCTTCCCTGGTACAATATTCGGGCATAGACTGGGAGTGTGAAGGCCCACTAGGGAGTTGTGACACTAGGTCACGAATGGAGGAAAGCTGGGAATTTAGCATCCCAAATGGTCCCTCGGCCTGAGCAGTCTGTGAGGAGTACCCCTCACCTACAGTAATCTCCACTTTTTTTTTCTTGCTCTTGAGCATACTGCCTGCTCCTGTCACTCTGAATGGGTGTAATGGCTTTTCTGTCGGTATCAAATGATCTCCATTCCATTTCTCAACATGTGCACGCCGACAAAACTCTGTAATCAATGATGGAAATATCAATAACGTGCCACCTTGAAGCACATACTCCTTCAGCTCCCGAACAATGTAGTGACCAACATTCATAGAAATGCTATCAAGGATGTAAGCAATTATCAAGGCCCTAGCATATGGAACATCAGACACGTTCCCACAAGGAGACACTTGGTTCACAATGATATACAACCACATTTTTGCTTCGGCTGTGAAATCACCATATTTGATGTCTTTCTTCTTTGTAGCCCAAGTCACTTTATGACCTGGAGGACATATCTTTGCGACTAGCCAATGACCATTGTCGCATGTATCTCTTTCTTGCACTGGCTCGAGCGGATGATTTGGGATTCCATAGACATCATTTATCTCTTCGACTTCGAATCTCACAGTTTTCCCCCTTATAGTGATTTCATGGTTTTGGAAATATGTACGCCTTAAATTGGCATAAAATTCCCTAACCTATTCCTCATTATCATCGCATGGAGTGGGGATGAAGCAGGTCCAGTCGCTTGAAACTAGCCGGCCACGTAAATCTGGAAGAAGTTTGGACACTTTGTCATTGGCAATTCCCTTCTCAAGCTTGAGCTTCTTCGTGAGGAGATCATCATAATACCGGGCTTGGCACTAGGAAGACATGAATCTGGTAGCATCATAGTTCAAGTCCTCAGCCACTTCTTCAATTTCGTGAGCAAGCGGAGCATTTTCATTCATGTTCGAGTCCATTTTAGCTCAAAGTACCTTCAAAATATCAAAACAAAGTTAGTCGGGCAGTAGAATCATATTAGGCAATTTAAAACAAAGCAATTAGGCGAAAGAATCGAGTAGAATGGGCCCGGGAAGCTCCAGATGCAAAGCTATTAGAATTTGGAAATCTGCCCAGTTTCCACACCTACGGAACAGCCATCGTAGGTGCGGTCCCGCTTCTGCGGGTTTTTATCCACTTCTGCGGTTTTGCCTATTTCCTCAGTGTTCACACTTGCGGAACAGTCTACGCAGGTGCGAGGCCGCATCTGCGGCATTTCATTCGACTCTTTTATTGCTCAAACAAGATTTTCAGCACATAATTTATACTCAAGACTTCTAAATTAGTGCATTACATAAACCTACGACTCTATTAAACTTGATTTTGTGGTACTTAGCAAACGATTTTCTTTTGGACGATTTGTCGAACACATTGTAAGCAGTGAGAATTTATGCTTCTACACACGATTTTGGGTACTCAGATTTCCCCCAACATGGATGTTCAACACAACAATACACATTACATACTCTCAACCAATATCCTCACCCTAATAGCAACATTAATCAGAGGGAAATGGGAAATCAGGGGAACGGACATGGGAACCCAGAAATGAGGAGGAAGAAGAAGAAGGAAAGAGAAGTAGATGAGAGATACCTGCCTTGTCTCGTGTGAGAACTCGAGCGTGAGCAGTTTGATGCAGTGATTGCTTTGTGTGAGAGATCAGAGGAGTTTGAGTTTGGGGAAAAGAATTTAGAGTGTACCTGATGAAATAAGGGAGTTATTTTATTAAACAAGTTCGATATCCGCACCTGCGACTCCAGAAGCGCTTCTGCGAAGTCGCTTCTGTGAGTTTCACGTCACACCTGCAAATGGATGCGCATATGCGCCTTGATTTCTACTTCAGCGTGAGCGCACCTGCGTGCTTATGTCTGCAGGTGCAGTTATGCCAGGATTTAGCAGTCCAATTTTGGGCAGCTACTGCTTTGGTTTGTTCCAAAACCTCAAACTTCTTAATTCAACTCCCAAAAATCTGAAACTTGACAGATTAGTCAAAAATAATATACTAAGCTATCCTAAAAAAGAAAATTTCAAAAATGACCAAAAAATTTGAAAATGATGGGCTGCCTCCCACCAAGCGCCGCATTTAAATTTACCATTTTTCTCACCACTTGGACGATATGAATTGGGTACCTAACTTGGAATTAAGTTTGTGACCAAGATTAACGGGGGGTGGTGGTAAGTAAATGATCAAGCCAAACTTTAATTTCTTCATTTTGCGTTTCTTGGCTTTCATGTTAGGAATGTCATTTTGCCTTTTTGAATATGCAAATTGCAAAATGTATGGCTCTTGTTTTTCTTCTTTGCACTTCCATATGGATTCGCACGGCTCATTTCCCATATCACCATGCAATTCCAAGGTTGAAAAATGCTTGGAATGTAACCCTAAGCCTTCAAATTGCAAATCTTCCCGAATTTTGACATTCTCTTTTTTCCCCCGAACTAGAGTCAATCTCAACCATATTTTCATTTGCACCGGTTGACTCTAATTCCATATTTTTCTTGGAATCACTAACACTCATGGAGTCAGTTGGCTGATATTCAATACTTGATTCCTCAAAAATGGCCTCCAACATGAGCAGCATCCTCTCATTTTTGAGCATTTGAGAGTTCTTCTTGGTTTTGATTAAGTGCCAAGGAAGAATTTTCGGCTTCCACATCTAAGGAAGGTTCTTGGCTATCATTCACCTCCGAGGCTTTTTGGACCTCTAAAGCTTCAAGCATTTCTCCCATTTGTAAGTTCAACATTTCAAGCACCAAATCATTTTGGAGACTCTTTTCCAAAAACTATTCCAAGGCATTTTGTTGTTTGTTTCCACCTTTACGTAGGCATTCTAACATGAGTTTAAACACTCCATTTTGACCATGCTCAATTTCTTCCACTTTCATATCCCTAAAATTTTCATTACTAAAAGTAGAATCATCATAGCGGGGGTTTGGAGAAGGGAAGGACAAATATGCACAGTCATCCCAATGACCATTTTGACGACCACACTTATCATAAATACTCCACTCATGGGTTTGAGATTGTGCGCACAATCTACCCCCGGGAGAATTTAAATAATTTTGCCACGAGTGTGGTCCTCCACAATAAGGACAAGGGTCATCAAAGTATGAACAACTACCATCCGACCAATTTTCATTATATGATGCCATTTTGTTTTTCTTTTCAAAACTAAGAAAATAAACAAGAAACAAAAAAAGAAAAATAGACCAAGGTAAGAAAGATAATTACACAAATATGCATAAGTTTGGACCAAAGCACTTACGCTTGTTTCTCAAACAACCTAAATTACGCCAAATTATTCCCCGACAATGACGCCAAAATTGATGACGTCCAAATCCACTACTAAAAGGTAAATGGACACGGTCGCATGCAATATAATTTACCCAACTA